>BMAC01000370.1:128397-163761 GCA_014905375.1 Phtheirospermum japonicum
AGGACTATCGAATATTTTTATAAACTTTTTTACTAAACACATTTGTTGAACAAATTTAATAATTGTAAATTTTCAAGTATTTATATAATAATTGATTTATTTATTTATTTGCTTATTGGTTTTTTCAAAAAGTTTGGGTTATTATAATTAATAAATAGGAATTATAATTAATAATTAAAAAAGGGGGAAACCGAGGGGAATATTCCCCTCGAAAAATACCAAGGGCAACCCCCTCAGAAACACCGAAGGCCATAATGCCTTTTGTTTTTTCCTTCTTTTTTTAAAATATTATTTTTTAATATTTTCTAAGGGGAAATATTTGCCCTCGGTTTTTCGAGGACGTATATCCCCTCGGTTTTTTCGAGGAAAAATATATTCAGGCCCAAGTATATTACTGAAGAAAGAAACCTTTTGTAATGACCTCGGAAAAATTTACCAAGGGCAACGTTCCCCTCAAAAATGTTTAACGATGAGGGTTTTACCGAGGAGAATTTTCTCTCAGTTTTGCCCTCGGTAAATTGATTACCGAGGGCTTTTGGCTTATTACCGAGGGTTTTTCCCCTCGGTAAAATCCTTTTTTTTTTTGTAGTGTTAGAACTTTTAATTAAATCGATATTATCATAAAACTAAGTAGTTATCAGTCGAAACATCATCTAGGAATCTATCATCTCTCATATTTTCTTGTGTAATATTTATATCTTGTTCAAGTCTATTTTTATATTAATTATACAATTGGTATTTTGGTATTTCTAAATAAAATCGCACTACTATGATTGAGGTACTTAATTTTAATAGTCTTCATGGATACGACCTTTCTCGTCATTAGAACCTCGTATTGCTGTGGTGGTAAAATTAGAGGCGAACACTCTTTGATTAGATCATTTAGCTGGTTATAGCATTTTTAAGACATGTGTTTCTCACACCCGAACCACAATGATTGATTTGTAGATATCAACGTGTCGTAGAACTTGTGGGTCTCTGGGTTTGGCGGTTTTTCTACATCACCTACCCCCTCGAAGTCGGGACCAACTGCATCCTAAACTATATTGATGTACGTATTTGATGATTCTTATGTACTGATGTAAGATAATCCTCCAATGTGATACTTGATCGTATTGACATCGTGGTATATATGATTTCTACATTTGCTATGAGTACAAGGACACTTCATTTTCTTACATCCATCTATCCAAGAGTGTAGAAGCAAGTTCAATGAAACATTTCACCTCCTTAACGAGTTTTTGATATAGATAATCATTCACCCTCCGTTTATACATAAAACTAGGATTAGAACTCATCTTATCATTTTCTGATTACGATTAATTAATATTGCATATATTTTATATTTATTTATATGACATCAAATATCCAAGTAGGCACACGTCGAGTTAGGTTTATAAGGTGGCCTCTTCTATGGGATTGTCGAGCTCTTGTGGTATAAAATGGTGTTATATATTTATGAAATAGCTCGGAAGGGAGAGATGGGCTTTTTATGGTTAACGTATGGGCCCCGACGAGCTGGTATGGATGGAATGGGCCCTGGCGAACTAAGGTGTAAGATGGTTATTGGAGCATAGATATTATGGTAACTTAACAAGTGTTTTGCATGTAATTGTTGTGTTTTTCCTAGTATATTTAGATAGAGTTTAGCGTTGTTTCTAGTCGTTTCGAGTCGTTTATTCTAGTTCTTAGGTCATTTTCTTGTTAATTTACTTTTTGACTTAAAGTGTACGAAGTGTGAGATGTTTGTGCTATTTTTGGGTTTTTAAGTTTGAATTCTTGTTTTGTATGTGGCTAAAAGGATTATATTCACTCGGCGGATGTCTTGGACCGAAAAAAAAAGAAATTCGAGCCAAAAGCATCCAGGATCGATCGAAAGCAGCCCAGATCGACTGACTCCCAAGGATCGACTGAAAGCCTCAAAATCGACTGCAGAACAGTAGCTTCCCCCATTTTGGCAAGGCAGTCGATCGACTGCCCCCTGTCGATCGACTGGCAGTCGATAGACTGCACCCTAATCGATCGACAGCGTGTCGATCGACACACATGCAGTCGATCGACTGTGACGCTGGGACTTCGGGTATTTTGGTGTTTTGGACATTTTTGCCCCTATAAACAACTATATATAGACCACATCTTGCACCAATGAAGACAGCAACTCCCCTTCCAACCCTAACTTTTGTTTGGGATTAAAATTACTCTCAAGCTCTTGGATGATTTTCTCTTCCTTAGGATTTAGATTCAATTTCATGCTTTGATATAATTTCCTTTTCTAGATTAGATTTAATTTCAAGTACCTCCTTGGGTTTGTAAGCCTAAGAAGAATCCAAGTACTCCCTTGGATTGTTACTTTTGATTGCAATTACATTCAAGCTTTGTTTCCTTTCTTAATTCAAGTAAGTTTCCTTTCAATTTAATGTTTGTGCTTTAATTCCATGCTTTGTTCTTCATTTCCATGCTTGTTCTTCATTTTATGCCTTTTGTCTTAGCACCTTGAATTCAAGTTAGATCATAGGAATTGGCTATGGAATCTAGATGAGTGACACATCTAGATCATAGATCGGCTCTTGGATCGTCTTGATTTCAAGTGTTTCATATGCTTTATTTTGATTTCTATTTTCATGTATTGTTTCATGCTTAAATATTAGATCTACTCTTTGTTGCTTGTTATTTTCCGTAAAGATTTAAACTTTGACGTCAATTTTCATTGCTCTTTCTATTCACTCTTTCAATTCATGTTTATTTGCATTATTCAAGATTTTATGTCCATGCAAGCTTAGTTGTACCTTGTGCATGCATGCTTGTACTTGGTGAAACATTGCTTGTTTTTGCTTAATTTTCATTGTTTCTTGCAATTCTCAATTTGAGGCATACGGCGAGGCATTCTACCCACTTGCTATTTCAATTTCTAGGATAGTTTAATTGCTGTATTTTCATTTTCCTTTACTTTACAAGCTTGAAACACATTGAATTCTACAAACGAGTCAATTTCCGATAATACCAAGACAAGAACCAGTTTATATATTTCAACACCACGAAAAATCTTCTAACAACAAGATACGAGAGTTTCAACAATTATGGTAACTTATCATAAAGGAGAAGTCTTAATTCTAAGTCGGTGGTTAATTATGGTATTGTGGTATGAATAAGAAATGGAAACCCTAGATTGGTAATACGTATCTTTTCTATATAAAGATGACATAGGACTCACTTCTATTTGAAGCTGGTTTTAACCTAATTTTGAGCTCTTGTTTTATTATATCAAAAGGATATTGACTTAAGCATCGGAGGGCCTACGCCGTAACTGTTTTGCTTGAGTTTTGTTTGTAGGTCGATCAGGTCGGCAGGAGCAGTTCGAAGGTCAGCAAACTCATTCTTGGTGAGCTGAACTTTTGGTCACATCATTTATAATCATAAATAACCGATGTACGAGGTTACATGCGAACATATTTTTAGGAATATGTTTTGTAGCATTTTATAGATATAAAGTATGATTTTCATGTAATTTTCTTTAATTTATCTATTTCTTGGAATATATTTTTCTTGTATTTATTATTTTTATAGTAGAATGTTAAGTTTTTTAGCCTTTTTGGAGCAAGAGTATTGACAATTCCCAAATTGAATCAACGGACAATACTACGCAAAACTTATACAATTTGTGCATGCGCAGGGACTGATATACTGTCCTTCAATTCATCCTTGGAGTATACCATCAAGATTAGTTTCATTTCAACCAAAGGAACATCTTCATCTTTTTTGAAATATATCGATTTGCTCTAAAAATGACCAATTTTCCTGCCTATTGTCCAATAAAATCTATGTGTACTTATTCAAGATATTTTGAGATCTTGGCTACGTCCAATAAAATCTATGTGTACCAATTTTGAAAGTTTGGAAAACTCACTAAAAGATAAGAATTCTAGTATCTACCTGATTTAATATATTTCCTTCTATTATATTTGTCTAACTTAATCTTTTCATTTCATTATTTTTTTCCTATTTAATATTTTTTTATTATAATTTGAATTTTTCTAACTATGTACCTAAAGATTATTGACGAATTTAATCTAAAAACTAAAATAATAATAATAATAATAATTGATTAATAGAAATTAGACACGGGTTGAGAATGTGATGACTTTTGAATTTCTCTAAGTATATAAATAAAGTTATTAATGATTGTAATCTAATATTAAAATATAAAATTATTTAACAATAAAAAATAATAGTTAATAAATAGTGATTAGACATCGATACAAGGCATGAGTTTGAGAATATTGTATCTTTTGCATTCTTTATTTTAGATTTAAAAACTATGGAATTATCATAAATAATATTTATATTTATCTTTTAATAAATCATGTATAACATACGAGTGTAAAAAAAATATCTCATCAATCAAATATAATATAATAATACAACAAACACCACTATTCAAATATAATTTAACAAGTAATAGAAATAATCCTTTCTCGAAACTCGAATGACTACTAGGGCATTAAATATAATCAGGGAAGGAGAAACCTCCTCGGGGAACCATCCCCCTTGGAATCCAAACAAATTAATTGTTAATAGTATTGGGATGGGATTCATTTTCCCCAACCCGACCTCATTTAGAGGAAATGGTGTCCTTTTATTCCCTTTTCTCCATATATTTATTTATTTATTTATTATTATTAAATCTTATCTCTAATTAATATTAATTAAAGCCCATGTGAAACGTGAATATTCATCATTTTGAACCCTATGGGCTCGTTTAGTTGAAAGGACAAGATGGGATAGAGGCGGATATCTTGTCTAATCCAACATTTGATTAATATGATCAAGGCCCATGATAAGATCCTGGTATGAGGTGATAATTATTCCGGGGGTGGGGGGTTGGGGGAGGGCCTGATATAATTTTCCATTATTGTCTGAGGTTCAAAGATACATTTCTACCCCTTAATATTGTTAATTTTTTACAATCTTACCCTCACTGCCACGATTAATTACAACAGAAACCTCCATAAATACTTGTTAGTACAATGTAATCCCAGTTTTAAGCTTGTGCTGTAAGGTAATTCATCGTTTCTCCATTTCTTACTCTTGCGCATATCTACAGTTGATTCTCAGAATCTCCTTGTAACACTGGTTATATTCCTTCTAACACTGGTTATACAATTTGGCGTGTGTTCATCAACAACTCTACTAATACAAATTGCAACTTGGTTCTCCATCCTATGTTTTTATTATCCCTTTTTGTATAATGTAACCATAAGCTTTTCATAAATTACTCCTATTTTTTCAGGAGTTTCTTTGAATGATTGGAACGGAGTGGTCTGCTTGTGCAACTGAATCAAAGGTAATAAACCTTATTATCAAAAAAAGGGGTGATGAGTTCTGTGTGCCTTTTGTGATAAGTTATCAAATTAAATTTAGTTTATAACAAAATACATATTGTTGTGCCTTTTCTGTTTTGCCTTTTTCGTTTTATGAACTTGATATTTCTTAGTATCATATTACTTTTATGTTTGACAAATAACCATGCGTCTTTATTCATTATCAATAATTTGTGAAATCGTCCCAAGAGGATATATAAGTCCAAGTTCAAAAGACTTTTTGAATAAAGATTTTTGGTATTCATAAATAGACTTATTGCTTATTACAATAACAAAAATATGGGTGATAAGTCCAAAAAGTTGGGCTACCAAATATAGGGGGTACTGACCTCAGAAGAGACCAGCGACCTGATATGGATCTTGAATACGTCACAACGAACTTCAAAGCCTTCCATTATCCTCCAAGCGACCTCGCCAATCCTGCAAAGCAACGCCTCGAACGGGTCAGATTTTGAGCCCGTTAAGGCCCTCCGACGCTTAAGTTAATAAGCGAAATCAAACACTCAATCCCTTCACTCAAATCATACAAGATGCAATTATGATATCATAGGCTTAGAATAATGAGAGGTGTACACCTCCTTTTATAGAGATAAGAGGAACCCTCCACAATCTAGGGTTACCTTCTCACACCACAATTCCATATATACCACAACTGTCTTAGAATTAGGATTCCTCCCATATAGTAAGTTCCAATAAACCTCTCATTAAATTAATACAATAGGCCTGGGCCCATACAGTCCACCAAAACCTCATAAACCATTCACACTAAGCCCGCAGGCTTGATATTCACAAAGCCCATAACCGAGCTCAAGTACACAGCTCAAACCACAAGAGGTCACGACCCTATATGAAAACTCATCCCCATACTACAGGTCGCTACTCTTTCACAAAACAGCTCGCTCATACCAACACAGCTCGCTCATCTCCTAGAGGCACACCCTCCCTAGGAAATGAGGCCGCTTTCCACAAATACTCGTATTTATCACATAATATTACGTACAGACATTTTAGTCCGTATCAGCTAGTCCCCCATGTTCTAACTGATTGAGGTATGAAATCAGGTAGGACATGTAAAAACAGATTTATAAGAGCATTAATAAAACACACAAGCAAATTATCAATGTACTTCACCAAACTTCATATCAGAATCATACGGCTCAACAAACCGAGCTATAATATTCATTCTTCCACAATAGATCACAAAATGTACCAAGTATACCTGCGACCTGCAAAAGTTCAGCTTACCAAGCTGGCTTCTTTTTAAGATAGCATGATCACCTCACGAGGGACGATCTGCAAGTCCCCAGACCAAGTCCCCAACTTTATATATGATGGCCTAAACCACACAACTTTTATTCACCGACTTAAAATCACATTCGGACTCAATAATTTCAAAAACGCAATCAAAAACAAATACAACATACAACAAGCACAAATCACCCCACCACTATACATCAATCATCCAACCTGATATACCAAGCTATACATCAATCATCCCATAAGAATTTACCACATAAAATCGCGACCTCAAAAAGATCAGCTCGTTGAGCTCGCTCATCGCCCAAGAAGACATACCTGCGAGTCTCCAAGTCGAGTCCCCAGACCCATACTTGACGGCCTAAAACCACACAGCCTTCCCTCTACAGCCTGAAGTTAGTACCGGGCACAATAATACAAGAAAATAGAATCATACGCTTTTGAAAATTCAAAACAGAATAAGCCACTTACTCGACCTAAAACAGGTCGATCAAAAAGTCATTCCATACCACAAACCACAAATATTTCTTAAACATCACCTTATAACCATAACAATTTCGTTAGCTTGCCAAGATACCATAATCCACAATAGCCCATGAAGGCCCAAGATTGCGTTAACCATAAAGGTACAGAAACCCATAAAACCATAAAGATATCATCGACCTAAAATAGGTCGGTCAGAAAACTATTGCACCCATAAATCATCACTGTCCTAAAGACGTCAGCCCATTCCATAAAAACAATCGCCGAACTAATACAAGTTGGCATATCAATCAAAATTCATATTAAACCACATATGACCAGTAAAACCACTCAGTCTCCCAAATTAAAATAGTTAAACCATACACAATCCAATTGTAACCATATGACAATAACATGGGACTGAAAACTACCTAGTCCCCCATGTTTAATTAATATAAGTAAAACAAAACAACTAGGCCACATCAACTCAATAAAGCTCGCCTATATAGTCCCCCAAGCTAATACAATCAAGTAGTCCAACTAGATTATCCCCAAAAAGTAAATGTCAAATAAACATGATTTGCACATAGGTCGCACGAATTCGTAACCAATCACAGTCATATTTCATATCCTCATAAGACCATGAGATTCAAAGTAATCACACCACGAATCACAAATAACCCAATAGAGTTAAAAGCAGCTCGTATATAAAATATACTAGCTCGCACAGATATAACCATCCATAATACCAGAACATAGTATCTCGTAAGTCAAACACATATCTCCCAAACACATAAAATAACACAATCACAACTTTCAACCATATAAAAACCATGAAATTAACTCGCCAAGTGTTATTTGGAAAAAGCCATCCGCCCCGAAGGGTATAACGCACACAGCCCGCTCTAACGGGTAACAAAACGACCGCCCCACAGGTTAACAACACACAACCCGCCGCACAGGGTAAAACACACAATCCGCCCCGAAGGGTAAAAATGCACAAAGCTCGCCCCAAAGGGTAATGAAACCACAAACCATGTACGAAATAAAACCAATTACACTTCGCCTTACAAGATCGCGGTATCATAAAAACAATCAACCATGATTTATTAACAATCCCAGCATACAGAATGTAGTTGCTCACATAAGAACAGCCATCTACTAAATAACAAAAGAGCATGAGAAAAAACACGTAAGTCAAGCATATCACTTTCAAACCACAAGTAAAACATCACAACCACTTAATCACAGAGAATCAAAATAGCTCGCGCAACTTCATTTTATATATCACGAGACTTTCCCAACTTTCAAAACACAAATTCTATGCGGGAGAAGTGCCCTCCGGTCCAGAGTTACCTTCTCCCGCTAGACAACTTCAAACCACAAAACACAAACTTCTCACCACTAAAACACAACTCCTCACTACAAAAACACCACTTCTCAACACTACTTCTCATCACAATTCTCATCAAAACACAACTTTTCCTCAAAACACACTTTCACGTCGCAACTATCTCATGTGCGGGAGAAGTGCCCTCCGGTCCAGAGTTACCTTCTCCCGCCACAAAAACCACAACCTTCCACAACACAAAACTCTCTACGGGAGAAGTGCCCTCCGGTCCAGAGTTACCTTCTCCCGCCACAAAAACACAACACTTGCCTCAAACATTTCACAAGATCGCCTGGCCGGGAGAAGTGCCCTCCGATCCAGAGTTACCTTCTCCCGCCACAAAAACACAACACTTGCCTCAAACATTTCACAAGATCGCCTGGCCGGGAGAAGTGCCCTCCGGTCCAGAGTTACCTTCTCCCGCCACAAAAATACAACTTTCAAACCACAAACTCCATCGCCGACCTAATAGAAGCGTCGGCCCATAACCATAAAACCATTGCCGACCTAATGGGAGCGTCAGGCTTTAATCGTCATCGACCTAATGAGAGCGTCGGAATTAATCGTCATCGACCTAATGAGAGCGTCGGAATTTAATTGTCATCGACCTAATGAAGCGTCAGAATTAAACCATCATCGACCTAATGAAAGCGTCGGAATTAAATTATCATCGACCTAATGAAAGCGTCGGAATTTAATCGTCATCGACCTAATGAGAAGCGGAATATAATCGTCATCGACATAATGAGAGCGTCGGAATTTAAATCATCGACCTAATGAAGCGTCGGAATTAAACCATCATCGACCTAATGAAAGCGTCGGAATTAAACTATCATCGACCTAATGAAAGCGTCGGAATTAAACCATCATCGACCTAATAAAAGCGTCGGAATTAAACTACCATCGACCTAATGAAAGCGTCAGAATTAAACCATAAACCCATATTGAATCATAAAGTTTAGATCGCATAAATTAATTATTTCCCCATGCTCAACCATATAAAAATAAAGAGAGCATAAAATTAGAAACCGTCCCTTTCATGAGATCTCAAAAAGTGTACCCGATACATATTCATATTGGTGCTATAGGAAAATTCACCTCTCCCCAAACATCCAACTACGCGACCCTTTTGTTTTTAGGTAGCATAACTCCCCGATCTCCTTTTTGTCAATGTTTAGACGCGCAACCTGATACATGACCTTAAACATCGGCTACCTCTTCGCACTGGGTTACCCATCTCTGAATTACATGTCGGGCAACCCACAAATCAACCTTAAGTTAATACGACCTAAATAGGCCCTGCACTCAGATTCGTTAGCATAATCATAGAAAATATCATCCGAATATCACAACCTTACTCGCACCAATAACATGTTAATCAAACATATTTCATATCAAAAATCTCCATTTCCCACAACCATAAATATCACATCACCATCAAACCATAAACTGACACGAAGTTCTCAGCATGTATACCAACTTTGAAGATTAAACTGCTTTGATTGGAAATAAATTAAAAACCAATCCATATACCACTAGAAAGCCCTACGAGTCTAGTTTCCAATGAAAAAATCGGATATTAAAACGGATAATCCAACAGTGAGTTATGACCAATTTACTGAAGTATGGCAGTGCAGTATTTTCATACGGGAATTTGAAAGGATGAGCAACTCTTAATGTGTTCATAACCATATAAAATCAAAATAAGTTCTCATCAACCAAATGTTAAACCACATGCATATCCCCACAAAGTAAAACCACATAAATCCAATTAGCACTCTCCACGTATGATTAATATCTCATCATTCATTTTATCAAAACCATGAACGAATTTCAAAACCAAATCTATCCAACCCCATGGATAATTAATATTTTATATAATCACATAAATCATACATTTATCTCTATTAAATCAAATAAACCATAAGTCTATCCCCATGTAAATCAAGTCAATAAGCAAGTATTCCATATGACAACCATATCAATCAACCAAACCATACCATCTTCATTTAAACACATCTAAAACAAAATAAATACTTATCTCAATTTTTGTTGCGTCCGGTTGATACGCGACCTCCCCGCCTCAAATTCCGAGCAACAAAATGCACCAACCTTGAATATTTGGACACACAACCTCATCGTATTTGTTTGAATTGCCCGATCCTGAGTTAAACTTAAGGCAACATCTAGGGCAGTCCTCGAAAACCAAATTAACACAAACCATATACCATGACAATAATCTRCATACAAATCCATTAAACCGAACAAACCATGTTAAATCAAATAAGCCATACGCATATCATATAAACATGATCCCTGATTTATACATGCATCTTTTTCGGAATAAAACAAATATATTTCAAAATCATCTAATCACACGTCCTCAATAAAATACTATCAAAACTAAATAACAATCCCTTTATAATCCATTCTCCAATCGACAATTATAAATACTACCCAGCACATATGTAGAATTAGATAAATAACTAACACCCTCTTTATTTCATTTAACCAGATATATGATAACACATCCCAGAGGCAACTCCATCAAATTATAAATTAAAAATATAAGTAACAATTCTGAGCAACTCAAATCATTGTGAGACCTCTCTATAATTAACTGAAATTCATATGGTTTCATGCTTGGCGAATAATAAAGATTAAAAAACTCATAGCAATTGATTTCATATGCCAGCCCAAATATTGGAAATAAATTCGCCCTATTCATGCCAAATAAATTATTAGACCTGTTTTAATTCATCGTATTTAATCAAGAGCCATTACGCGTCCATCGATCAAAAAGCAATCGAAGTAATAAGTAATCAATAAAGACCATCCACCGTACCAATCATGCCAGAAATTTGCGTGTAATAACCAATTTTGTAAATATAAGAAGGAAACTTATCGTGACTAGTCAAGGGCGACCTCATCGTCTTAGACTTCGAACACCAAAACAAATCGACCTTGAATATTTGAACACGCGACCTCATCGCGTTTGTTTGCATTACCATTCCCGGGTTAAGGTCCAAGCAACACATAAAGTAATCCTCAAAAATCAACATTAATACAAACTCAACGAATAGACCTTACTCAGTCCGTTAGTATATGATCAATAAATAAAACGCAAGCATCACAACCTTTATTCGTATTCACAAATCTTCAAAACTTGATCTCCACCACTATTCATATTTAAACACTATATATCGTACATATTATATCCAAAATTCAACTCCATCCAACAATTAAATTGTACATAACTTAATTCTCAAAAGAAATTAGACAAGCAGTTTTTGGAAACAGGATCAGCTCTATTTAAGTTTCGTTATAAAATTTTCCCAACCTTATAATAAGATCCCCACCGTTCAAATTGAACTTCAACATGTTTAGATTAACATATCCAACTTTCGAGTTGATCCAACGGTTATATTATGCACAATCATATTTTGAAAAACACTGCGCAGGATTTTTCGAAAATAAAAACTGCTTCGATCGAAAATTTATATAAATTTTCTCACATCTCCACCGTTCAAAACATAATTTAAAAGGTCCTCGACGTTTTGTGCAAATTTCAACGTGATCTAACGATTGAAACAGTAGAAAATGATTTTTAAAATTTATTGCGCAGTCAGATTTTAGACCTACGAAAATTGTGTACCTCACGTATTTCGCTCAAGGACTCGATGTCCCTCTTTCCCACAGACGGCGAAAATTTGATAAGTTCAAAAAGTTGGGCTACCAAATATAGGGGGTACTGACCTCAGAAGAGACCAGCGACCTGATATGGATCTTGAATACGTCACAGCGAACTTCAAAGCCTTCCATTATCCTCCAAGCGACCTCGCCAATCCTTCAAAACAACGCCTCGAACGGGTCGGATTTTGAGCCCGTTAAGGCCCTCCGACGCTTAAGTTAATAAGCGAAGTCAAACACTCAATCCCTTCACTCAAATCATACAAGATGCAATTATGATATCATAGGCTTAAAATAATGAGAGGTGACGGGCTCAAAATCCGACCCGTTCGAGGCGTTGTTTTGCAGGATTGGCGAGGTCGCTTGGAGGATAATGGAAGGCTTTGAAGTTCGCTGTGACGTATTCAAGATCCATATCAGGTCGCTGGTCTCTTCTGAGATCAGTACCCCCTATATTTGGTAGCCCAACTTTTTGGACTTATCAATGGGAGTCATTTTTTCATAATGATCATTTATCCTCTAGCCTACTGATTTCATTATTTTAAGTTGACACAATATACATCTTTATATACATGTTTACTACTGCTTACATTCTTTTATATGATTTTTGAGTAAATTTAGTCCTCTCAGATTTTTTAGGTAGGTTTTTTCTCTAATTCTTTCGGTATCATTAATATTTGTGGATTTTTAAGCAGTTGCAGCTTTTTATAATTTCTTTACTAACTACATTTATTTGGATTTTAATTTAATGTGTACTTTGGGTTTTACCTATCATTCTAACACCCACACACATATTATATGCAGTTTTATGTACAGTAATTTAAATAGTCTTGGACATCTTCGTTGATATTTCTGTAGCTAAAGTTGTCATGGTCACAATAATGTTACAAGTTAAGTAGTGTACAAATGATTATATGATTGGAATTTGTTGAGAAGCAAAATACACTGAAGAAGAAGAAGAAGAGATATGTATACATTTCAAAAACTTATTATTTATTTTGATTAAAACTAACATATATATATATATATATATATATATATATATATATATATATATATATATATATATATATATATATATATATATATATATATATATATATATATATATATATATATATATATATATATATGTATGGTCATTGATTGTTGTGTTCCTTATATACACTCCTCTTTATCCTTATATAATTGATTGTTGCATTCCTTGTAGAACAACCACATCATAAGATTGATATTGAACAAGAGGAGATAGAAGTGGTCATTATCACAAAGGAGATCATTCATTTGGTGAAGATATTCTTCCTTTTAGTTAATTTCTACATGAGTTATGTTATTGCACCTCGTCGTCGCCAATGCCGACCTCGTTGAGTAGTTCATTACCGAATGGAGGACAGGCTTCCTGACCAGATATCACACATGCATCGACTTATCAACATCAGCGACACAACATGCATTGAATACCTATGAATAGATAAAAATGTATTTGGTAAACTATGTTTTTTACTCAAAAAATGTAGGGGGTTTAGTCCCTCCTCGAAATGTTATAATAAGTGAACAAGTTGCGTTATTTTTGTCGGTCTTAGCACATCTCCAGAAAATTCATGTTCTAAAATTATGGTTCTTGCGGTCTGGATATACTATGAGTAAAATCTTCAACCGTGTCATTGACGTTGTTCTTAGATTACACACTATCTTAGCATTTGAAACTTTTCCTGCTGAGTCGAACTAATTGCTCTTTCAAAATTGATTTTAGTTAAATAATGCGTGTCTACTTTTAAAAGGTTTCACATTTTGAAAGCAAGTTTGCCCGCAACAGAACGGGGTCACTGTAGACGGGCAAGTTAAACCGAGTTGAATTCTCAAGGAGTGAGAATTCCGGGGTTGACGATGTTTATTATATTAATCTTCACAAATTCTAATTCTAAACACGTGAACAAAAGGGATTTTTGATTATGATAAGCAAACTATAATTTAAAGCTAATCTTCCAAAGATAGTGTCAATCTCCATGCAATAACGTAACTAACAATTAAAAAAACTAAGCAACGGTTTTAAAAACAAATTTAAAAACTATACGAATACTTAACAAGAGTACTTAACTAACAATGGTCACTCAAACATTTTATCGAACACCTGGTAAGCATTGACAAATCGTACTTCTAATAATAACAATTATCAACATAAAAGTTATAGAATGACATGGATATTGAACAACCAAATTAACCATCACAAAGTCTGAAAATGAAAACAATAACAATAAATCTTATTCAATCAAAAACTCAAAACGAACCAAACATTCCAACACGAAACTCCAAAAAAGAAATATTCACCCAATAGATTATAAAATATAAAATGGAATTTGAGTTTTAAGAGAATACTAGTTTGAACCGAATGAACGATTAATTTGAAAGACGAATGTTATGCTAACTCCAGCGATTTTGGAGTGATGATCTTCTATGCTACGAACCTGAAGTTTGTCACAAACTTCGTATTGCTGCGTTTTTTCGAGAATGGATGGTACGTTGACAGAACCCGATCTAACTCGTGTGAAATTGTCATGAGGGCTCTCGTGTTAGGTCACGTTGCTCAATGATCATTTGGCTGAGGATCCTTGTCCTTATTGTAGTCTCCAACCCCCCATTTTCGCCTGGGTAATTGAAAGATCTTTTTGAAAAATGATTTTGTAACGCTTGCATCCAACCGGATGGTCTGAAGAATCCGATCGGATGGGGTCTTCGTCCGCCAATCCGGTCGGATGTCAGATCCATCCGAACGGATGTGAATCTAGTAGGCCAATTCGGTTGGGACATCCGGTCGGGTGTGGGTTTAGTAGGCCAATCCGGTCGGATGTCAGATCCATCCGACCGGATGAGTGTCCTTGTAGCTACTTCTTGGTGCTGACTTTCTCGTCCTTGTCTCTCGATTCTCGTAACAGTTTACGAGCTTTATATTATTGAAATCTATTTCAGCTCGAAAAGTGAACGACCTGAATGACACTTGAAAGCCCAAGATCTTCCTGAACCTACACCACAAAGACAGATTAGAAAGGACCACCGGTGGTTTTCCGGTGGAAACCTCTCCGATACTTAAGTCAGTAAGCGTTTTGAGATGTTTTCTAGAAAGAAAGCAGGAATGCTCAAGAGAATGACATACCTCTCTCAGCCTTGGGGCTGAGACATTTATAGCTTATTCTTGTGGGGACCCCAGCCGGGATCCTAGGAACACATGCCACGAATCATGGGCCGTTTGGGAAACAGTTTCTGAACAAGTGGTCCCACTTGTTCCTTCTTGGGCAAGCCGAAGGCCAGGTCTGACCAAGCCAGCGAATCTTTTATTATTTTCAGGACTGTTTAGTCAGGAATACTTCTGAAGTGGGCAGATCGGCCCCGTCTTCCCATCTGCGGTCGCTACTGATTTCAGCTCTTTCCCAATTTAGATCTGGCTGGAATATCTAGAAGTTCCCCAATGGGGACCCCTCTCCTAGATTTTAGGAACAAGGCCCGTAAATCCAGGATCATCCAGGTAACGAATGGTCCCCTATTTGTCTTTTCCTTTACTATTAAGTGCAGGTCTTCCTCAATCCAGGTCTTATCAATACTGCCCTATCAAAATCCAGGGCTCATAAAGCGCTCTAACTGCATGAGAAAATACAGAAGTCATCTCAAAAGGACCAATTATCGATTGAAAAATCATAAAGTTAAGTAAAAAGCTGTAAAATGCAAAATTATGCAAAATAGCCTAATCTCAACCCAAAAATGATAACAAAATGACTCAAACATGACTCTAAACATAAGCACACTCATAACAAATATGTATGAATCACCTGTACATGACTCTTGCACTGATGAAACATGGAAGTGGTTTAAGGTAATCGTTGTAGTCATGTATATTACCTAACTCGTCACTTCTCTATTCTTAACCAACATAATTTAGTTCACTCACACGTGACAATGATTATTATGCAATTGTCTTATTTTGTAGGGTTGTTTAGGAGTCTTAGATGGAACTTATATTGTAGTTCGAGTCCCACTCACCAAGTAGCCGCGTTATAGAACTCGGAATGGCGGAGTAGCCGTACATGTACTTGGCGTTTCTGATCGAAATATGAAATTCATTTACGTACTTAGTGGTTGTGAGGGTTTTTCAGCTGATAGTCAAGTCTTACATGACGCTACCTATAGTCTGAATGGGCTAAGAGTATCTTCTGGTAAACATTATTAAATAAGTACACTTTAAATTGAGAACACATTCATCACTAATATATGCTTTTACAGGAAATTACCATTTTTGTAATTGTGGTTACATTAATGGACCTGAGTCTAGCACCGTATAGAGGGTTTAGATATTATCTAAAAGAGTGTTCAAATGGTCTGTTAGGTCCACAAAATCATAAGGAACTATTAAACTTAAGGCATGCAACAACAATAAATATAATCGAACAAAAATGGTAGATTTCTTATAAATATTCAACATATTACTATGATTACGTAATTTCCTAATTGGTTACATCGGGAATTATTTACTAAGCGGGTAAAAAAGAAAACAATGCAAAACATGTCGAAATGATAATTAAATATATATACAACATAATAATACAAATTTCAAAAAAATAAGATTGTCCCAAATGAGTTAATACTTATTCAATAAAAGAATAAAAACGCTAAAAGTCATCTTCATTGGCATCCCCTAAGTCAATCAAATATTTGAATATATGTTTTATTCAATTAATGATATCTTTTTCTATTCAACATAATATATATATATATATATATATATATACATATATATATATATATATATTATGTGGGATAACATATATTTTTCATTCTTGTTTCATTCAAACAACGAATATGTTTGAATTTATAAAATATATATTTGGATGCACACATATGCGTGTCAAATTAAGGGCGTAGATGTTTAGATTTATAAAATATTTATTTTTAAAATAAAATTTTCTATTATAAATATTTTGTTAAATTTATTTTGATTACGAAATTTTTCATTACCTACATAATATACTCAAATTAATATTAATAATAATTACAAATTATATTCTTAAGTAACTAGATACGATAACTCAACTCTTTCATTTAAGGATTTTCTTATATTCTTTTTATTATTTTTTCATCTTTGTCACAACATATTTCTTGAATAAAATAAAATAAAATTATTTAAAACTACTTTTTGAATTCAAGATTGTTTCAAATAAATTATAATTATTAAAATTACATATGAGAAAAATATAAAATTTCTATAAAATAGTAATGTTTTAATAATCTGAAGTTATTTCAAAATTTTAAAAATATATTTTAAAATATTAGATTTGAAAGCTTTTTTTGAAAAAGAAAATATGGAAAAACTCTTTGTAAGTATTTTTTTTATTTAAGATTTATTTATCTAGAAATATGTTTTAAATTTTAGATTTATTTAGAATTATGCTTTAAATATTTTACAGATTATTCATACAAATTTATTTTTGAAAAATAATTCATATTTTATCTTCTTTCTAGTTTAAAAAAAATCTTTGCATCTTTAAAACAAAATTTTAGTTTTTTTTTTTTTAAAGTCCTGTTTTAGTGAATATCCTCCATTTTGTTAATAGTGTTAACTATTAACGCTGATGTGTCGAGAGGAGAGCGTTCCGGGGATGATGTGGACCATTTAAAAATCTCCAAACATGACGTGTCAGGTTGTGGTTCATAGGGGTCTATTTTGGGAGGAGGCCAGAATTTTGACCAGGTATAAATAATAATTTTTTTATTATTTATGTTAATATTGTTTTGTCAACCTTTTTTCACGGCCTTTCAACACGCCAGACCTCTCTGTATTTCTTCGTTTTTCTTCTTCGAAAATTTTTTCTTCTTATTTTTGTTCATAATATTTCTTCTCATATCTTCTTCGTTTTTTTAACACGCCATAACTTTTCTATTTCTTTTTTTTTTCTTCTTTTAACAGATTCATCTTCCGGCATGTTAATCCCAACCTTTATAAAAGTTATGTTGGGAAATTATAAAAAACAATTGGTAAGTAATTTTCAATTTGTTGTGTTCTTTCGTATTTTTTTTTCCAAATCGAAGGCGTAAATTTTAAAGTTGTATGAATTTAAATATTTATATTTAATTATTATTCAGATCTCGAAAATTTTCGAGGATCTGGAAATTTTAACATTAATGCAAAGTGTATGTTAATATAGTGTATGTTAATATTTGCCCTGGCTGTTAATATCTTTAAGTTTTTGGAGGATCTGAGCAATTAAAGCTTTATATAGTGTATGATAATATTAATGCGAAGTTCCCGTATTTTTCCAAATCGAAGGCCCAAATTTTTTTTATAGATATGAATTTAATGATTTTTTTTTTGATGATTGCTCAGATATGGAAGCAATTGGAATGAACTTTTTTGATTTATAGCTATGAATATAAAGTTTTTTTTATTATTATTGTTCAGATCTGGAAATATTCGAAGGATCTGAAAATATTTATTCGATCTAGAAAAGAATACGGGTTCGATCGGAAATTTAGGATAATTATAAATTGATTGGGTGCCTTCGTGATAAATCATGTCTGGATATATGCTTTTATGTTTATGTGATTGTTCCACCCAAAAATATGAAAACGCCTGAACCTTGTGCTTTTCCCGACCTGCACACACAAACACGTCAGAAAAAGACCATCGGGGGGTTTTACGGTAGAAACCTCTCCGATGCTTAAGTCAGAAAGCGTATAGAGTGTTTCTAGTGAACAAATCAAGGAATGCACAAAGAATGACATACCTCTCTCAGCCTTGGGGCTGAGATACTTATAGTTTCTTCCAGTGGGAACCCACAGCTGGGATTTCGGAAGCAAAGGCCGGCAATTAAGGGCCGTTTAAGTAACCAATTCTGACAAGTGGTCCCGCTTGTCTCCTCCTGGGAGGTCAAGGAGCCAGGTCTTCCCTGGTCCTGCTCTTTCTTTATCTCTTGGCTCAGAATATCGGCTCTGGCTTTATCTTGTTCTCTAAGGATGTCCTACTCATTCCCTGGAGGTCCAGACGCCAGACCTGTCTTAAGCTGACCCTCTAGTGATTGTTCCCTAAGGAACTCCTCTTAAATCAAGTTTATCCTGACTCTTTCAGGGGGGGTGAAGTTAGATCTTTCCTCGGGGGTGAACTGGTTAAAAATCACTAGCTAAGGTTTAGATCTTTCTCCCAGCGACACTGGGTCAGGTCTACCCCAATCTAGGTCTAACTATTTATGCTATATCAACTCCTCCCCCGTAATGGTTGGGGTAGAGCTGTAACAGTCCAGGGCTTTTCAAGAATAAATGAGGTCCCACTTGTCCTTTACTGTTTCTCGTACTAGCACGAATCCCAAGAAATCCGCCTAGCAACCAGGCCTAATCATTGGCATTAGTGGTGTCGGCCCACATTCCTTGACGATTACTATTCCCACACGTCTCCCAAGTACTAACAAGTCAGCGGTGCATGACTTACCCTAGGACATTTGTCGTTCCATCTCACCACCTAGGCTACTGTTCATCTTCCCACATTAAATGCGGGGATCTCATCAAGTCCCGCTTTTCTCGATTTTCACTTTTTAAATTTATCCATTTGCCTTTTATTCCCGCTGGCCTCTCCTCTTTCTCACTTTTCATATTTTACCTTCGCGAAAATCCTCGAGTTTCCCTCTTTTCTCTCTAACACCTCCGGTGAATTTCCCGACTCATCTTTTCCCCGCTCAGTTTCTCCGACCACCTTTGTAAACCAGGTACTTTCTTTTCTCCCTTATACAGCCTTTAAATTATGTTAGCCTCTTCTCCCCTTTCTGGCTCCACTGCGGAGGACTCGTCGGAGGCCCCGGCGAATTCTACCTCCACCGTAAATATATCGTTCTCAGAGTCACCTCCGGCAACTCTTCCGGAGGAGCCTCCGCTAGCCCTCCCCTGTCTTCCTCACGATAATATAACTTCCATAGTGAGTAATCAAACTCTTAGAGATATACGCGCCATCTTCCCTATCTCCGACGACTTCATTTTCACTAGTTCGGCTCCTGAAGAGAGGGCCTCGTCGCCTCCTCCCCGTCATCTAACTTTCTTTGTGGACCAATTCCACGCCGGCCTAAGCCTACCTGTTCACCCTTTTATTTTGGCCATTTCCCGGATGTACCACATTCCGGTACATCAGTTTTTGCCTAATGCTTTCCGAGTTATGGCCGGCTTTCACCTAGCGGCTCAATATTCGGGGATTACTCCCATGGCTCAACTTTTCTATTCTTTGTTACAGGCCAAGAGTTCCTCTGGCTTTTTCTACCTCTCTGGCCGATCTGACGTCCACTTTTTGACTGGCCTTCCCACTTCCCATAAGGCCTGGAAGAAAAAGTTCTTTTTCGTCCAGTGCTCGGGGAATTGGGGCTTCTCCACTACTTCCATTAGCCTCCTGCCCCCACAAGCACATCTGCCCCGTGGTGACAGGCCGCCACATCTGGCCGAGAAGATTGCCGCCCTTAACCAGAACACTTTTAACTTAACCGAACTCCTCAAGTCCGACCTCTTGAACTTCTTTAACACTCAACAAGAGAACGGACCTCTACCTTCTCACATCGGTATATTCCCGAGCTGACCAAATTTCCCTCTTGATATTATTTTGTATTTCCCTCATTATTATTAGTGTTATTATTTATTATTTCATTCTCTTCTTTCTTTTTATCTTAGCAAAAATGATGCAAGCACGAATGGCCGCGATGCAGAAAATGGCAGCAGCGGGAGGCCAGAGGAGCCCCCTGGGCGAAGCCACTAGGGCTTCCACCCCTCCTCCTGTGAAAACAGTTGTACCTTCTGCACGACCTGAGATCCAACCCATGACGGGGGCTAGGGTGCCTCGAGCTGAGCTGGCACCTGCAGGGGATGTAAAGGAGACTTCGAAGTAGGTAAGAAGTGTTGCGCCTGAGCCTGCAGTTCATCCCTCTACAGACCTACCCCTGGTGGAGTCCGAGGATGAGCGTCAGCTGCAAACTCGAAAGCGGAGGCGATCTGAGACTCGATACATTCCTGAGGCAGTTTCGCAAGTACCACCTCATCCCAACCAGTCCTTTTTTAACAGTTCAGATCTGAATTGTCCTGAGACGTGGCGACGTAGTTTATGATGGGGCTAGCCCCTGTTGGTGACCGCCGGGTTGTGGATAAGATGTTCGATCCCGAGTTGATCGAGTATTACTGCCTAGCCGAGGCACAGGTAAAAATTTCTTTACTTGTCGTACCCTTAGTTTTCCAGGCCTTTCACTTACCACTCTCTTGTTATCAGGCCGTGGTGGGGAGGTCATATTTGTTGGCTCGGGCCCGGGGCTCCATGTTGCAGGCTGACTTAGCGAAGGGACACGCAGCCCTGAAAGAACAGGAAAAAAGGCTAGTCTCCAGAGTTCAAGAAAGTTATGCAGTCGCTCAGGATGCAAAGTTCAAGCTACAGGCCGCTGAAGTGGCGGTAGAGCTTCTGAGGACAGAGTTAGAGAAATCCCGAACAGAGCTCCGCGAGTCTAAGGAGTCAGAGGGCAAGCAACGTGCTCTGGACCTTCTTCGGGAGCAGGAGCTCAAGGATAAGGTTCAACAGGCTCGGGCCGAGGGAGAAGCAGATGGAGAGAGCAGAGGTCGTACTGAGGAGCGAGCAAAAGGCAGGCTCGAATTTCTTAATTCAGAAGAGGGACTGCGCCTGATCCATCTAACTCGGGAGACCACCCGTCGAGCTTTTCTGGGGTCGACCGAACTGTACGACATCCTAGTCCCAGAGGCCGTGGTGTATTAACATCTGGGTCTGGATGCTCAGGCCAAGTGGTCAAGCAAGAGTCCTTCCACTCCTTTCGACCGCTCTGTCCCCTTAAAGACCCCTCTTGAGCCCACGAGCTGCTGTCATGTTGCCGAGGATGACCGCCTTCATCAGTTAGATGCTGCGGTGTTTATTGATCNAATCTAGGACATCCGTCCTTAGCCAATCCTGGCTTTAACCTACAATCAGGTCGGGCAAAATCTAAAACATTCGTCCTTAGCCAATCCTGGCTTTTCTAAGTCCTTTGCGCGCCAATCTTAATGTAATTTCCCACCTTTTCTAATCTCCCTGCGCGCCAACTTGATGTAATTGCCCGCCTTTTTCTTTCCTATATATACTGGCATCTATTCTCCGTTTATGTTCCCCGCATAATGGCGTCGTCATCGTCTTCCAGCAACATTTCCGTCGAGGAGCATACCCGACTGCTTCATGAGAGGAACCGACTTAGGGAAGAAGTTTCCCAGTTGCAGGAACGTGCAGAGAAATTGGCTGAGAGGAAACTGCAATACCGTCATGAACGACATCGCCTTCAGCAACTCATTCTCGACCTGAAAAGGGAGAACTCTGAATTGTATGTCGACTGGGATATTGTCGTGGATGTATCGGACCGGTTTCATGTCCGCCTTCTAGAACATGAGGAAGAGATCCAACGACTCCGTCAACTTCTTGCTTCTACCTCTCTATCTTAAGGCTTTTATTCTGTTGTTTTTTCTACGCTTGAGATTTGTACCTCTGCGATTGTAATGCTAAGATATCTCCTTGCATTCTCTGTTTTCTCTGTAAGTGTCTTTACCGTTTATCAATCAAAGACTAAAGGTGACTCATTGCTAATAATGAATTCTGGGATTCATTCAGAAATAATGATCTTACTGGCCATCTAGTTAGGAGAAATTACGGGAATCCTCGAACGTTAACTCTGCAGTTTTTCATTTAATAAATAAGCAAACGTTAAGGGTTACAATTACGTATAAAGTTTTCGCAGATTGGTAATGTTCCAAGCGCGGGGGATATCGGTCCCATTCAGCTCTTCCAGCACATACGCCCCTCCAGCCAGAACCTTAGTGACTCTAAACGGGCCTTGCCACGTGGCATCTAATTTTCCTTTGGCCTTTCCTAAATCAAACCTTCTCAAAACCAGGTCTCCTACCTGAAATTGCCTCTTAATTACGGATTTATCATATGTGGCCCTTATCCTCCCCTTGATATGGGCCATTCTGGCTGCGGCCTGCTCTCTTTTTTCTTCGATCAAATCCAGGGCATCTTGCCTCAACAGCTCGTTCTGCTCTTCATTGAAATTCTGAATCCGGTGTGTTTCTAAGCCGATCTCCGCATGCACTACAGCGTCCATGCCATACACCAGGCTAAAGGGGGTTTCACCTGTACTTCCCTTTGGATTTGTGCGATATGCCCAAAGTACTGCATTCAGCTCTTCCACCCATTTCCCTCCAGACCTTTCCAATCGTGACTTAAGTCCTAGGACAAGAATGCGGTTAGTCACCTAGACTTGACCATTCACCTGCGGATGGTATACAGACGTGAAATGCTGCTGGATTTTCATCTTAACACCAGGCCTTAATTTTGGTTCCCGTGAACTGAGTACCATTATCCGATATCAAGACTCTTGGCACACCAAAGCGACAGACAACATTTTTCCATATGAATCCCATTACCGCTTCCTCCGTTATTTTTGCCAGATTGCCAGAGCTTCCGCCTCAACCCACTTACTGAAATAGTTTATGGCTACAATTAAAAATCTTTTCTGGGCTGGAGCCATCGGAAACGGACCAACAAGGTCAGTCCCCCATTTCGCAAAAGGGCAAGGGGTGCTCATTTTTAACAGCTCTTCCGCAGGCTGATGGATCAAAGGAGTCATCTTCTGACACTTTTCACATTTTCTCACGAAGACCTCAGCCTCCTTCCTCAACAAAGGCAAAAAATAACCCGCCCTCAATACCTTGCTAGCTAGAGCTCTGGCCCCCATGTGATTGCCACAACACCCCTCATGAATCTCACGCATTACCAGAGCTCCTTCTTCCTGACTTAGGCATCTCAATAAGGGCTGGCTGAATCCTCTTTTAAACAGCTCTCCCTTAATTAGGCAAAACCTGGCAGCCCTAGTTCGTATTTTCGCCGCTTCCTGTCTGTCCTCCGGCAAGACCTCCTGTTCCAAGTACGCCTTTATAGGAGAGCGCCAGTCCTTCCCTTCGATGATTGAGCATACCTGCTCTGTTCCAAATTCTCCATCCGCTTGTAGTAGAGTAATCACCCTTTCTTGACAATCTGCAGCCGAGCTGCCCACCTTTGCCAAGAAATCAGCTCTTCCATTTTCTTCTCTAGGGATCTGAAGGACCGTTAGGCCTTTCATAACTCTAGCAAGCTCTCTATACTTAGCTAGATATTTCTGCATATTTTCTTCTCTTGTTTCAAAATCTCTGCTGATCTGCTTGCAAACAAGCTGAGAATCTACCCTGGCGCATACTTGCTCTGCACCTAGGTCTTTCGCCATCTGAATTCCTCTTAGAAGGGCCTCATACTCAGCAGCCTTATTAGAAAATGTTGTGCTCAGCCGAATGGCGAACTCAGTGGATGTGCCTGTTGGATCCGTTAAAACAATTCCATCTCCACAGCCCCGGTTACAGACAGAGCCATCCGTAAAAATCGTCCATTCCTTCAACTCTCCCGGAGGACCGGTCATTTCTTGCATGAAATCAGCTAAGGCCTGGGCTTTAATTGCCATTCTAACCTCAAAGCTAATATCAAATTCGCTTAGCTCAATTATCCACTTGACCAGTCTCCCTGACGCCTCTGGCTTATCCATGACGGCTTTCAATGGCAGGTTTGTCCGTACGACTATACTATGCGAGAGGAAATATGGGCGCAATTTCCAGGCTGTGCTTACTAGAGTTAGTACCGCCCGCTCTACCTCGACATATCTCACTTCAGCATCGTGTAAGACCTTACTCCAGTAGTAGACTGGTTTCTGTACCTTTCCTTCTTCTCTAATTAAGACAGAGCTAACTGCTTGCTGTCCGACCGATAAGTACAAGATAAGGGGTTCTCCTAGAACAGGTTTTGTGAGCAAGGTCATACCAGCCAAGTGTTCTTTCAACATTTTAAACGCATCTTCACATTCTCTAGTCCACTGAAAATGGGCTTTTTTATGCAAAGCTTGGAAGAAAGGGAGGCTTTTTTCTGCCGAGCGCGAGATAAATCGGCTCAAGGCATTAATATGTCCCGCTAAACACTGCATTTCTTTAATATTCCTGGGTTCCTGCATCTCCATAATTGCTCGTATCTTTTCCGGGTTGGCCTCAATACCCCTTTCCGTAACCATGTATCCCAGGAACTTGCCGACTCTTACCCCAAACGCGCACTTTTTAGGGTTAAGCTTCATTCGGTATTTTCTCAGTGTAGCGAAGGTCTCTTTCAGATCATTCACATGGGAGGTTGCCTTGATGCTCTTGACTAGCATATCATCCACGTATACCTCCATGTTTCTCCCAAGCTGATTTTTAAACATTTTATCTGCTAATCTCTGGTATGTGGCGCCAGCATTTTTTAGCCCAAAAGGCATGGCCACATAACAGTAGGTACCCTTCGGGGTGATAAAGCTGACTCTCTTCCAATCCTCTTTCGCCAGTCTGATCTAATGATAACCCTGTGAGGCGTCCATCATACTCAGGAGCTCGCATCCAGCAGTAGAATCAACTAATTGATCAATCCTCGGAAGTGGGTAGTGATCTTTCGGACAAGCTCGGTTAAGGTCACGGAAATCAATGCACATTCTCCAATCCTCTTGGGTTTTGGGAACTAATACAGCATTGGAGAGCCATTCTGGGAATTGGATTTCCTGGATATGCTTAGCATTAAGTAATTTTTCCACCTCTGCTTCAATTATGGCCTCTTTCTCAGGTCCGAAATTCCGCTTCTTCTGCTTTACCGGCTTCACATCTGAGCTGATGTTCAGGCAATGCTCCATCACTTCTGGATCAATCCCTACTAAATCCTGAGGGGACCATGCAAACACATCTGCATTCTCTCTTAACAAAGCTACCAAGGCTGTCAAGACTTCTGGTCTGAGCGTCGCCCCCACGCGGAGAATTCTACTCTCATCACCGGAAACAACCTATACGAGCATCAATCCCTCCTCACCTCGAGTCTGAGCTGTCCGCGGCTGCTCTATCCGAGCCTTCTTGCTCTGCCTCTCATCCTCGGTTTTCCTCTTGATGCACTCAACATAGGTCTGTCTTGAGACATATTGGTCACCTCTGACCTCTCCTGTTCCGTCTTCTGCCAGGAATTTCATCTTCATATGAAAGACTGATATTACAGCTTGGAACTGACTTAGGGAGGGTCGACCAAGCATGAAATTGTAAGAGGATGGCGCATCTACAACCAAGAAACGAACCATCCTTGTCACCCTATAAGGCTCTTCCCCTAGGGTCACGAGGAGCCTGACCGCTCCCATCGGTTTCAGGGCTCCCCCTGCAAAGCCAACTAGAGAGGTAGTCACCTCCTCCAGCTCCACATCCAATTTCAATTGTCAGAAATAGTCATAAAACAAGATGTCGGCAGAACTTCCGGTATCCACAAAGATCCGTCGCACATTATAATTGGTGATAGTTGTCGTTATAACTAGAGCATCCATGTGCGGGGCCAAAATGCCATCACCATCTTCTGACCCAAAATAGATGCTAGGGGTAGAGGTCATTTGTCCCACATCGCGCGATCTTCGAACTAAGTCTTTCGCAGCTCTGACATAACTGTGTTGCGTCCTCTTGGAATGCTCCTCCAGCTCTCCTCCAGTGATCATTTGGATTTCCCCATGAATAACCTGGGCTTGATCAGCTCACCTTCCATCAGAGCGGCCTCTATCCTAGTCTCTCTTGCCCTGGTTAAACCTGTTATAGCCCTTGTTGCCAGACCTGACCTCTTCCCTCCTCATATGAACATACTCCTTCAGGTGCCCAGCCTGAACCATTCTCTCCAGTTCATCCTTCAGATGCGTACACTCCTTGGTATTGTGCCCACATTCGTTATGGAAACGGCAGAATCGATTAGATCTTTCCTTCCTAGGTTTCTGTGAGTAGGTCTTAGGCCATTTCAGGTCTAGATGCTTCTCTATGGCCTGCAGGATCTCGCCCTGTGGAGCTGCCAAAGGGGTGTACCTGTCAAAACGAGGTCTCCCACCAGACAGGTCTGGCCTCGATTTCTTTGTAGCAGCCCTATCATCACAATCGTATCCCTCCCTTTTCTTTTCTCCCTCATATTTTATTTTCAAGGCCTCCTCAAGGTGAATATACTTCTCAGCTCGTTCCAATAGTTCTCCAAACATCAAGGCTGGTTTGACAACCAGCGATTGAAAAAAGTCACCTCTCCTCAGACCCTGCGCCAGAGCATTCACCAACAGCTCCTCAGACGCAGAGGGTACCTCCAGCTTTGCTGTCGTAAATCTATTAATATAAGCCCGCAAACTCTCATTCTCTTTCTGCTTCAAACTGAAAAGTTCGAGCATCATTTTTTGATACTTTCTACAGCTCGTGAACTGGTGTAAAAAGGCTGAGCTGAACTCGTCAAAATTGCTGATAGACCTCGGCGGCAGCTGACTAAACCAGAGCTGGGCTGATTTAGTAAAAGTCATCGGGAAGACCCGACACATGACGGCATCTGAAAATTTATGCAGGGCTGCCGCGATCTCGAAGCGACTAAGATGGTCCCACGGGTCCATGGTTCCATTGTACTCGAAGCCTAGAGAGCGATATGAAGTCGGCACATCATCTCTCATAACTTCCTCAGTAAATGGCGTATCCCTTCTCGCCAGAATCACGCCACCAGTCGCCATTTTCCTCTTAAACTCCCTCACCTCTTTTTGCAAGCTCTGCATCTGTTCAGCCAAACCTGAATTAGTCTGGCTTGAAGTCTCGCTGTCGGAGGTGGAGAAGTGCTCTTCCCCATCTTGTAAAGGAGCCCGATCCTCATGCTGTCCTCTCAATAGCTCCGTTCCCACCACCGGGACAGTTCGTGCCGGTGGCGTGTTGGATGGCGGCGTCGCCATCTCCGCAAAATTCTTTTCTACCGCCGTCTCCACGGCTTTGCCAATTAGCTCCGAGAGCTGCAAAAGGAAGGATTCGTTAAATGAACCACCTGTAGTTGGCACAGATCTACTAAGTGGGGGTGGTGTGGTGCCATGCGCGGCCCCTGCCGACGGCGCTGTCTCTCCTGGCCCCATCGCCGACATATCTGTTGACCTGGGCATCCCCCACGGTGCAGCGGAACTAGGGGTTCCGCCGAGCTCTCCCACCAAGTTCCGCCGTAAACCGTCTGAAGCCATAGAATAAAAAGAAAACCTCACGCCTTAACTTGATCGACTTTCCCATAGACGGCGCCAATTGTTTCAGCCCGAAAAGTGAACGAACTGAATGACACTTGAAAGCCCAAGATCTTCCTGAACCTACACCACAAAGACAGATTAGAAAGGATCACCGGTGGTTTTCCGGTGGAAACCTCTCCGATACTTAAGTCAGTAAGCGTTTTGAGATGTTTTCTAGAAAGAAAGCAGGAATGCTCAAGAGAATGACATACCTCTCTCAGCCTTGGGGCTGAGACATTTATAGCTTATTCTTGTGGGGACCCCAGCCGGGATCCTAGGAACACATGCCACGAATCATGGGCCGTTTGGGAAACAGTTTCTGAACAAGTGGTCCCACTTGTTCCTTCTTGGGCAAGCCGAAGGCCAGGTCTGACCAAGCCAGCGAATCTTTTATTATTTTCAGGACTGTTTAGTCAGGAATACTTCTGAAGTGGGCAGATCGGCCCCGTCTTCCCATCTGCGGTCGCTACTGATTTCAGCTCTTTCCCAATTTAGATCTGGCTGGAATATCTAGAAGTTCCCCAATGGGGACCCCTCTCCTAGATTTTAGGAACAAGGCCCGTAAATCCAGGATCATCCAGGTAACGAATGGTCCCCTATTTGTCTTTTCCTTTACTATTAAGTGCAGGTCTTCCTCAATCCAGGTCTTATCAATACTGCCCTATCAAAATCCAGGGCTCATAAAGCGCTCTAACTGCATGAGAAAATACAGAAGTCATCTCAAAAGGACCAATTATCGATTGAAAAATCATAAAGTTAAGTAAAAAGCTGTAAAATGCAAAATTATGCAAAATAGCCTAATCTCAACCCAAAAATGATAACAAAATGACTCAAACATGACTCTAAACATAAGCACACTCATAACAAATATGTATGAATCACCTGTACATGACTCTTGCACTGATGAAACATGGAAGTGGTTTAAGGTAATCGTTGTAGTCATGTATATTACCTAACTCGTCACTTCTCTATTCTTAACCAACATAATTTAGTTCACTCACACGTGACAATGATTATTATGCAATTGTCTTATTTTGTAGGGTTGTTTAGGAGTCTTAGATGGAACTTATATTGTAGTTCGAGTCCCACTCACCAAGTAGCCGCGTTATAGAACTCGGAATGGCGGAGTAGCCGTACATGTACTTGGCGTTTCTGATCGAAATATGAAATTCATTTACGTACTTAGTGGTTGTGAGGGTTTTTCAGCTGATAGTCAAGTCTTACATGACGCTACCTATAGTCTGAATGGGCTAAGAGTATCTTCTGGTAAACATTATTAAATAAGTACACTTTAAATTGAGAACACATTCATCACTAATATATGCTTTTACAGGAAATTACCATTTTTGTAATTGTGGTTACATTAATGGACCTGAGTCTAGCACCGTATAGAGGGTTTAGATATTATCTAAAAGAGTGTTCAAATGGTCTGTTAGGTCCACAAAATCATAAGGAACTATTAAACTTAAGGCATGCAACAACAATAAATATAATCGAACAAAAATGGTAGATTTCTTATAAATATTCAACATATTACTATGATTACGTAATTTCCTAATTGGTTACATCGGGAATTATTTACTAAGCGGGTAAAAAAGAAAACAATGCAAAACATGTCGAAATGATAATTAAATATATATACAACATAATAATACAAATTTCAAAAAAATAAGATTGTCCCAAATGAGTTAATACTTATTCAATAAAAGAATAAAAACGCTAAAAGTCATCTTCATTGGCATCCCCTAAGTCAATCAAATATTTGAATATATGTTTTATTCAATTAATGATATCTTTTTCTATTCAACATAATATATATATATATATATATATATATACATATATATATATATATATATTATGTGGGATAACATATATTTTTCATTCTTGTTTCATTCAAACAACGAATATGTTTGAATTTATAAAATATATATTTGGATGCACACATATGCGTGTCAAATTAAGGGCGTAGATGTTTAGATTTATAAAATATTTATTTTTAAAATAAAATTTTCTATTATAAATATTTTGTTAAATTTATTTTGATTACGAAATTTTTCATTACCTACATAATATACTCAAATTAATATTAATAATAATTACAAATTATATTCTTAAGTAACTAGATACGATAACTCAACTCTTTCATTTAAGGATTTTCTTATATTCTTTTTATTATTTTTTCATCTTTGTCACAACATATTTCTTGAATAAAATAAAATAAAATTATTTAAAACTACTTTTTGAATTCAAGATTGTTTCAAATAAATTATAATTATTAAAATTACATATGAGAAAAATATAAAATTTCTATAAAATAGTAATGTTTTAATAATCTGAAGTTATTTCAAAATTTTAAAAATATATTTTAAAATATTAGATTTGAAAGCTTTTTTTGAAAAAGAAAATATGGAAAAACTCTTTGTAAGTATTTTTTTTATTTAAGATTTATTTATCTAGAAATATGTTTTAAATTTTAGATTTATTTAGAATTATGCTTTAAATATTTTACAGATTATTCATACAAATTTATTTTTGAAAAATAATTCATATTTTATCTTCTTTCTAGTTTAAAAAAAATCTTTGCATCTTTAAAACAAAATTTTAGTTTTTTTTTTTTTAAAGTCCTGTTTTAGTGAATATCCTCCATTTTGTTAATAGTGTTAACTATTAACGCTGATGTGTCGAGAGGAGAGCGTTCCGGGGATGATGTGGACCATTTAAAAATCTCCAAACATGACGTGTCAGGTTGTGGTTCATAGGGGTCTATTTTGGGAGGAGGCCAGAATTTTGACCAGGTATAAATAATAATTTTTTTATTATTTATGTTAATATTGTTTTGTCAACCTTTTTTCACGGCCTTTCAACACGCCAGACCTCTCTGTATTTCTTCGTTTTTCTTCTTCGAAAATTTTTTCTTCTTATTTTTGTTCATAATATTTCTTCTCATATCTTCTTCGTTTTTTTAACACGCCATAACTTTTCTATTTCTTTTTTTTTTCTTCTTTTAACAGATTCATCTTCCGGCATGTTAATCCCAACCTTTATAAAAGTTATGTTGGGAAATTATAAAAAACAATTGGTAAGTAATTTTCAATTTGTTGTGTTCTTTCGTATTTTTTTTTCCAAATCGAAGGCGTAAATTTTAAAGTTGTATGAATTTAAATATTTATATTTAATTATTATTCAGATCTCGAAAATTTTCGAGGATCTGGAAATTTTAACATTAATGCAAAGTGTATGTTAATATAGTGTATGTTAATATTTGCCCTGGCTGTTAATATCTTTAAGTTTTTGGAGGATCTGAGCAATTAAAGCTTTATATAGTGTATGATAATATTAATGCGAAGTTCCCGTATTTTTCCAAATCGAAGGCCCAAATTTTTTTTATAGATATGAATTTAATGATTTTTTTTTTGATGATTGCTCAGATATGGAAGCAATTGGAATGAACTTTTTTGATTTATAGCTATGAATATAAAGTTTTTTTTATTATTATTGTTCAGATCTGGAAATATTCGAAGGATCTGAAAATATTTATTCGATCTAGAAAAGAATACGGGTTCGATCGGAAATTTAGGATAATTATAAATTGATTGGGTGCCTTCGTGATAAATCATGTCTGGATATATGCTTTTATGTTTATGTGATTGTTCCACCCAAAAATATGAAAACGCCTGAACCTTGTGCTTTTCCCGACCTGCACACACAAACACGTCAGAAAAAGACCATCGGGGGGTTTTACGGTAGAAACCTCTCCGATGCTTAAGTCAGAAAGCGTATAGAGTGTTTCTAGTGAACAAATCAAGGAATGCACAAAGAATGACATACCTCTCTCAGCCTTGGGGCTGAGATACTTATAGTTTCTTCCAGTGGGAACCCACAGCTGGGATTTCGGAAGCAAAGGCCGGCAATTAAGGGCCGTTTAAGTAACCAATTCTGACAAGTGGTCCCGCTTGTCTCCTCCTGGGAGGTCAAGGAGCCAGGTCTTCCCTGGTCCTGCTCTTTCTTTATCTCTTGGCTCAGAATATCGGCTCTGGCTTTATCTTGTTCTCTAAGGATGTCCTACTCATTCCCTGGAGGTCCAGACGCCAGACCTGTCTTAAGCTGACCCTCTAGTGATTGTTCCCTAAGGAACTCCTCTTAAATCAAGTTTATCCTGACTCTTTCAGGGGGGGTGAAGTTAGATCTTTCCTCGGGGGTGAACTGGTTAAAAATCACTAGCTAAGGTTTAGATCTTTCTCCCAGCGACACTGGGTCAGGTCTACCCCAATCTAGGTCTAACTATTTATGCTATATCAACTCCTCCCCCGTAATGGTTGGGGTAGAGCTGTAACAGTCCAGGGCTTTTCAAGAATAAATGAGGTCCCACTTGTCCTTTACTGTTTCTCGTACTAGCACGAATCCCAAGAAATCCGCCTAGCAACCAGGCCTAATCATTGGCATTAGTGGTGTCGGCCCACATTCCTTGACGATTACTATTCCCACACGTCTCCCAAGTACTAACAAGTCAGCGGTGCATGACTTACCCTAGGACATTTGTCGTTCCATCTCACCACCTAGGCTACTGTTCATCTTCCCACATTAAATGCGGGGATCTCATCAAGTCCCGCTTTTCTCGATTTTCACTTTTTAAATTTATCCATTTGCCTTTTATTCCCGCTGGCCTCTCCTCTTTCTCACTTTTCATATTTTACCTTCGCGAAAATCCTCGAGTTTCCCTCTTTTCTCTCTAACACCTCCGGTGAATTTCCCGACTCATCTTTTCCCCGCTCAGTTTCTCCGACCACCTTTGTAAACCAGGTACTTTCTTTTCTCCCTTATACAGCCTTTAAATTATGTTAGCCTCTTCTCCCCTTTCTGGCTCCACTGCGGAGGACTCGTCGGAGGCCCCGGCGAATTCTACCTCCACCGTAAATATATCGTTCTCAGAGTCACCTCCGGCAACTCTTCCGGAGGAGCCTCCGCTAGCCCTCCCCTGTCTTCCTCACGATAATATAACTTCCATAGTGAGTAATCAAACTCTTAGAGATATACGCGCCATCTTCCCTATCTCCGACGACTTCATTTTCACTAGTTCGGCTCCTGAAGAGAGGGCCTCGTCGCCTCCTCCCCGTCATCTAACTTTCTTTGTGGACCAATTCCACGCCGGCCTAAGCCTACCTGTTCACCCTTTTATTTTGGCCATTTCCCGGATGTACCACATTCCGGTACATCAGTTTTTGCCTAATGCTTTCCGAGTTATGGCCGGCTTTCACCTAGCGGCTCAATATTCGGGGATTACTCCCATGGCTCAACTTTTCTATTCTTTGTTACAGGCCAAGAGTTCCTCTGGCTTTTTCTACCTCTCTGGCCGATCTGACGTCCACTTTTTGACTGGCCTTCCCACTTCCCATAAGGCCTGGAAGAAAAAGTTCTTTTTCGTCCAGTGCTCGGGGAATTGGGGCTTCTCCACTACTTCCATTAGCCTCCTGCCCCCACAAGCACATCTGCCCCGTGGTGACAGGCCGCCACATCTGGCCGAGAAGATTGCCGCCCTTAACCAGAACACTTTTAACTTAACCGAACTCCTCAAGTCCGACCTCTTGAACTTCTTTAACACTCAACAAGAGAACGGACCTCTACCTTCTCACATCGGTATATTCCCGAGCTGACCAAATTTCCCTCTTGATATTATTTTGTATTTCCCTCATTATTATTAGTGTTATTATTTATTATTTCATTCTCTTCTTTCTTTTTATCTTAGCAAAAATGATGCAAGCACGAATGGCCGCGATGCAGAAAATGGCAGCAGCGGGAGGCCAGAGGAGCCCCCTGGGCGAAGCCACTAGGGCTTCCACCCCTCCTCCTGTGAAAACAGTTGTACCTTCTGCACGACCTGAGATCCAACCCATGACGGGGGCTAGGGTGCCTCGAGCTGAGCTGGCACCTGCAGGGGATGTAAAGGAGACTTCGAAGTAGGTAAGAAGTGTTGCGCCTGAGCCTGCAGTTCATCCCTCTACAGACCTACCCCTGGTGGAGTCCGAGGATGAGCGTCAGCTGCAAACTCGAAAGCGGAGGCGATCTGAGACTCGATACATTCCTGAGGCAGTTTCGCAAGTACCACCTCATCCCAACCAGTCCTTTTTTAACAGTTCAGATCTGAATTGTCCTGAGACGTGGCGACGTAGTTTATGATGGGGCTAGCCCCTGTTGGTGACCGCCGGGTTGTGGATAAGATGTTCGATCCCGAGTTGATCGAGTATTACTGCCTAGCCGAGGCACAGGTAAAAATTTCTTTACTTGTCGTACCCTTAGTTTTCCAGGCCTTTCACTTACCACTCTCTTGTTATCAGGCCGTGGTGGGGAGGTCATATTTGTTGGCTCGGGCCCGGGGCTCCATGTTGCAGGCTGACTTAGCGAAGGGACACGCAGCCCTGAAAGAACAGGAAAAAAGGCTAGTCTCCAGAGTTCAAGAAAGTTATGCAGTCGCTCAGGATGCAAAGTTCAAGCTACAGGCCGCTGAAGTGGCGGTAGAGCTTCTGAGGACAGAGTTAGAGAAATCCCGAACAGAGCTCCGCGAGTCTAAGGAGTCAGAGGGCAAGCAACGTGCTCTGGACCTTCTTCGGGAGCAGGAGCTCAAGGATAAGGTTCAACAGGCTCGGGCCGAGGGAGAAGCAGATGGAGAGAGCAGAGGTCGTACTGAGGAGCGAGCAAAAGGCAGGCTCGAATTTCTTAATTCAGAAGAGGGACTGCGCCTGATCCATCTAACTCGGGAGACCACCCGTCGAGCTTTTCTGGGGTCGACCGAACTGTACGACATCCTAGTCCCAGAGGCCGTGGTGTATTAACATCTGGGTCTGGATGCTCAGGCCAAGTGGTCAAGCAAGAGTCCTTCCACTCCTTTCGACCGCTCTGTCCCCTTAAAGACCCCTCTTGAGCCCACGAGCTGCTGTCATGTTGCCGAGGATGACCGCCTTCATCAGTTAGATGCTGCGGTGTTTATTGATCATGTGCGCCAAGTTTTTTGCTCCTCTTCCTCAGCTTC
>BMAC01000370.1:180171-195009 GCA_014905375.1 Phtheirospermum japonicum
GTAATTTTTTCGGATTGTTGTAATTTAGGGAACAACACAGTATAAAAGTAGCTGGGTTAATTTCTTCGGATTGTTTGTTGTAATTTTTTTGAATTCCTGAAACAACACAGTAGCTGGGTTAAAGTATAAAAAGTACTGACAAGACTAGGCCTAAAGTTAGTGGACTGTATAATGTAGAGAAAGTATTTTAGAGTATCCATATTTTTTCATTTATTTGAAAATAATTACCATTCATATTAATATTTCGGTAACATCTTTTTATTTAGATACATTTTCTGATTTATTCATTTGAATATTTAAATATTTTACATTGTTGTATCGTTCTACTTATACTTTTTCTATTTAGTAGGCACACAATAAATTAGTAATAGATTCACATTATGCGTTAATGATATTTCAATGTATTGAGTGAATGGAATGGGGTCACCCTTAATTCTCATTTAAATGAATAATTTATATTGATTTGAAATAAAAATTATGAATTTATATATAAATGAATGGACAATTGATGTTTGCAAGGTTGACGAGGATATAAATAGTCTCATTTTCATTTTTGTACCAATGAAAAACATGGTTTTGGAAGATATGACATTAAAAGTTATAGATCTCTTTGCTCAACTTTACAAGTCTAACATGATTATTTTATGAAAACCTCTAGAAAATGTACTTTTGACTCATACTCTCGGCCTGCCTTTTAGAAAATATAATTCCCCATCTTCTAAAAGGAGTACTACTCCATCCGTCTCGTTCTATCTATCACAAATTGAAAAAAATTTGTCCCGTTCGATCTGTTGCATTTATATTTTCAAAATAATCATTGTTACTTTTTACTTTCCCAACAAAAGATAAATGTTACTTTACTGCTTTTACACCTATGTTTATTATTTCACATTTTTTATTATTTCAAGTAAAAATATATTATGGTCATTTGATATTTATAATTATAACATCAATCATCTTTCTTCATTTTCGTAAAATGGTCAGCTGCGACAGATAAAATGAGACGGAGGGAGTATCAAAAAACAACGAATTACAAAAAGATTTTCATCGATAAAGTAATTATAACTATTAACCTTGTGTAGAAAAATATATAATTATTGTTTATTCTTTCCACTCACCAAAAAAACCCGCGAACATCATTCCCCAACCTTATACTTGATTATCAGTCGGGCAACCCGACCCGTAGACTAAGTTTGGCACCCTTACAATACGAACATTTTCTTTTTTGATATTTGTAATTCACATTCTAAATTTTTTAATTGTATTTAATAAATTTTACATATTTTTTTTCATTTCTTATATTTTCCCGCGAAAATCGCGAGTTTAACACTAGTATGTATTATATTTCTTTTAAAAAAAAGAATGAAATATAAAGAACTAATACCCTTTAAAACATCAAGTGCACCTTAGGATTCTCTCATATTTTATAGGATATGCTTATGGACGGAGTCATAAATGTACCATGCCTCCCATGCCTCCTTACATTTAGACCCATTGATCTAACACACTACTTATCACATGAAATGATCTAGTGGTAATAATTAAGTGGATTCAACTAATAACAAAAATAATAAATTTCTTATAAATACTAAATATATTAATATGATTATATAATCTCCTAAATGGTTAAGTCTGAAATTATTTACTAAGCAAATTAAAAGAAAACAACAGATAACATATCGAAAAGATAATTAAATACATATACAACATAATAATACGAATTCCAAAAAAGGAAATTGTCCCAAATGGTTTAATGAATTGTTAAAAAAAAACTAAAAATCTCTTCATTGGGCATCCCTAAGTAAACCAAATATTTGAATATTTATTTATTCAAATAAATATATATTCTTTCTATCCAACATAATATATATTATGTGTGAGAATATATATTTTTCATTTCTATTTTATTCAAATAGTGAAGATGTTTGGATTTATAAAATATATATTTGAACGCACTCATGTGCTTGTCAAATGGAGGGCGTAAATGTTTGTATGTAAAAATATATATATATATATATTCTTTTAAAATTAATAATTTTTTATTATAAATATTGCGTTAGATTTATTCTGATTATGAAAATTTTTATTAACTACATAATACTATCAAAGTTAATATTAAAAATAATTAGAAATTATATTCGTAATTAAATAGACACTATAACTCAGCTCTTATTTAAGGATTTTCTTATATTCTATTTATTATTTTGCCATCTTTGGTGCCAATCAGCTTTCTTAATTAAAAAAAGAATATTAAGATTATTTAAAATTATTTTTTAATTCAATATTATTTCAAGTAAATAAAAATAATTAAAAAATTTTAAATTTGTGAAAGCATATGTTCAAATATACAATATAAAATTTGAAAGCTTTTTTGAGAAAAAAATGGAAAAACTCTTTTTAAAGATTTGATTTATATTTAATTTTAGATCTAATTATCTAAAAACATGTTTTAAATAATTTACAGATTGTTAAAATAAATTTTATTTTGAAAAATAATTCATATTTTATCTTCTTTATAGTTTAAAATAATTCGTGCCATCTAAAATATATAAAAACTTTACTTTTTTTACAAAAAAAAAAAGTCCTATTTTATTGAATATAATGTGTTATTTAGAATATATATAATATAATATATATATATATATGTATGTGTGTGTGTGTATATATATATATATATATATATATATATAATATATGTGTGTGTGTGTGTGTGTGTGTGTGTGTGTGTGTGTGTGTAGGATTAGGTTCAAATGAGAATCATGTTCTTATATGTGAACTTAGGGTTAATTATGGGCCTTAGATCTAATTAAATGGATGGATCAGATTTTTTGTCTATTTTCTTATTTAATTTAAAGTATTAGGATTGTATAATAAAATCACTACTGATGTATATAACTAGAAATATTAATAAAACACTTTGATTGTATAATAAAAGTATTTCTGATATATAATAAAAACACTAGTTCGCAGGTTCTCATATAATGACATGGTTCCATTTGAACCCATCCCTATATATATATATATATATATATGATTAGGTTCAAATGAGAACCGTGTTCCTATATGTGAACCTAGGGTCAATTATGGACCTTAGATCTAATTAAATGGATGGATCAGATTTTTTGTGTATTTACTTATTTAATTAAAAGCATTAGAATTATATATAAAAGCACTACTGGTGTATATAACTAAAATATTAATAAAGCACTGTGATTGTATAATAAAAAGCACTAGTTCGCAAATTCGCATATAAGGACATGGTTCCATTTGAACCCACCTCTCTCTCTCTCTATATATATATATATATATATATTGTGTGTGTGTGTGTGTGTGTGAAGGGATGATACCCTAAAAAAAAAGGCACCGTAAGAGTTTTCCTATATTTTTATAGGATTAAACCAATCCGACTAATAAAAAATAATAGATTATTTATAAATACTTAACCTATTAATATGATTACGTAATCCCGTATTTGGTTAAGTAGGAGACTATTTAATGAGCAAGTAAAAAAGAAAACAACCACGTAACACGTGCAATATATATATATATATATATATATATATATATATATTATATATATATATATATATATAACATGTCTATTTTAGAGGTTTATTAAATAATGTAATTATAATACGCTTAAATATAACGTTTAATAAGACATCTGGGACATTTGGAAGTGAAGCGAATATGTTTGAATGAGATGCACGAAATTAAGATCGTTCGTGTCTCAATCCTTAATATTAGATGCTAAAAAGGTAAATTTAGAAATTAAAATTCTCTTTATATGAGAATATCGTAATGAAACTATGGTTCAAGTTTGAAGTCACTTGAAGGTCGTTTGATCCATTTCCGGTTTAAAAAAAAAACAGAGAGAGAGAGAGTGAAAGAGAGAGAATTGTACGCTTTTGGAAATTTAATAAAGTGTTCGCGGTCAATAAGAAATTTAAGGAACTTTCAAAGTTAATGGGCCAATATGAGATTTTCCAAGAGCTGGTTTGGGGTTAAATCGCAACAAATCAAGACTTGATTTGGGGGACTGAACTGAAACTTAGAGGGGTCATATTGAAGTTTTTAGCACTTTCAATCAAGTCTAAAACTCTATCTTATTCTCAAAGTCCACCTATGAACTTCCATTTTATTTTCCACCCCAAGCTTAATATTGTCGTCTACCACCTCTTTTTCCTCTATCAGATGGCTACTAACCTCTCCGACACAACCTGCCACTAGTAGCCACCTAAAAAACATATATTAAACACACACTCACGGTAGCAGACGAGTAGCATTCATCACATACAAATCACACAATCGCAACCACTTATCAAAACCAGAATCTGAGTTTATTAATACATATCCCATGAAAAGAACTTTCATATAGTATACAACTTGTAAGTTTCTGATGACCCGACGGTTAAAACGGGAGGTCGCCAGCAAGCGGCGGTTCTTGACCCCATTACTACTATTCCGGCGTTGGTTCACAAAACTAATTGGATAATCGAGTTTTACTCGTCAATACGAACAACTTGAATTAAAGTTACAAAAATTAATCTTCAAACGTATTGGCGTAAACTTGGTGGCCAACGACTGACCACTTTACGTCTTGCAGCAAAAATTGTTTTTTAAAACTGGGTCTGTGAATGAGGTAAAATTGATTATTTGTTTGTAATGTGAAACCAAGTCGCCTACTTTTTTTATATCATTGATATTATTATTATTTAAAATAAATTAATAATAAAAGTGCTTTTATATATTAATATAAATTAATAATTAAAGTGCTTTTATATATCTTTATTTTATAAATAAAATTAAATTTATAATTATATAATTAATAAATGCAAATAAGTTTACAATCCCATATAGAGCATTGTACAAATAATTTTTTATATACAGTTAAATTTGTGCAATGTACAATGGTATCTAATCTTAGAAGCACCCATGATAGACCTGACTTTCAAAGTTGACACATGTTATTACCCTATTAAAGCATCTCTTTACAAAAAGAAGAAAGAAAAAAAAGAAAAATGGAAGTGCCGCAAATTGTAGTTTGACTTTGATTAAACTGACATTGACTTTGTACCATAAACAGTGACTGGTTTAGGGTAGACTAATCTAAAACTTTGGTAATACGTTTTCACTCTTTTTCTTACCTCGCCTCTAATTAATCCATCAGAATTCTCTGAAACAATTGACTACAAAAACAATTCTATTCTCCCTCCTTATTTGTTTTATTATAAACTTGTGGTTATTATCAGCTTTCTAAAAATTCTCACATAATTTAATCAAAAACCTCTATTTCGTTTTGTGTTTCATTTTATATTCATATATTTCTATAAATAACTGAATACTATGTTTACAAAAATAATGTCATATGTACTATAATATGTAATGTAATACTAATAAAATAGAATATGAAACACTCGATGACATAGAAGATCAATTTGTGACTAGTGTCCGCCTTGGAAATGAGCTCCTCTTAATCACATGTGATTGATTTATTTTGGCTCCGTTCTAGTAGTGTTTATAGCTAACCTATGCGTTAGGTTCAATTGCATGGTATATCTAACATCCAATGTTTTATTAAACACCAAGTACAAGATATGAAATCAATATGAGGCAATGTTTTCAACATATTTTTATCATTCAATTGAATATATACATATAATCAAACATGTGCTACAAAGAATTTCATATTGACCATATAATTTTTATCGACCGAAATATTTTTGTCATTAGCATCGGGTCAACAAATCAAAAGAAAATCATCAAAAATTATAGCGATGGATTACCAATCGTTTTGATATTTATCGATAAAAATATTATTTTTATTCACTAATAGTTTAAACTTTCTTTTATATATATATGTATATATATCAGAGTATATATTATACATGCATGCACAAGCTGCCAAATTCTTGCAGCCCATTTGAGTGTCTTTTTCTGTAGCTCATAGTTGGCATCATAATTGTCACTTTGTTGTTATTTGTTATCCAGTATTATAGCTACACATGTGATGTTCTAGGATGATCGCTTGGTGGATATTTATATCCCCTACAGTGTTCATTGTAAATCAATTAATGCGGTCAATATTTTTCATATCACCACTGCAGACATGTCTCTATCAAGCAGCTACTTTTCATCTGTCAACCTTTTCTATATGGTATCAGAGTGGGTTAATATAACTTGTCTCTATACCTTTACTCTTTCCCTTTCTGTTCAGTTTTCAGCCTCTGTTGCTTCTGTATCTGGAGAAAACAATCCCGTTGTTGGGATCAACGCACAACCCATAATAAACATTGTCATTCATCCACAACCACAGCTTATCACTATCAAGCTTTCTGAATCTAACTGCTTGTTATGGAAACATCAAGTTTTAGCCACTGTGCGAGGTAATGGCCTTGAAGGTTTTCTGACTGGAGAAACCTTAAAAATCTTTTACATGTTCCCCACATAACAAAGAATCTTAATGTATCTCAATTTGCTAAAGACAACAATGTCTTTTTTGAATTTCATCCTTTTGCCTGTTTTGTGAAGGATAAAGCCTCAGGGCAGATTCTCATCAAAGGCAAGCTTAAGAATGGCCTCCAAAACTTTGATCTTGTCCAAGAAAATTTTCCATCCCGCACAACACCTTCACATGATCACAAGAAAACTTATCTGTCCATCAAGAATAAATGCAACCTCAGCCTTTGGCACAATAGATTAGGACATCCATCCTATGACATTGTAAAAAGAGTCATCAGTAGTTTTAATCTTTTATTTTCTGATAATGAAATAAAGACTTTTTGTCCTTCTTGTCAAATGGGAAAAAGTCACAAATTACCTTTCCTTGATTCTAAAACTGATAGTTATGATGTTTTAGACCTTATTTATTCAGATCTCTTGGGACCTTCACCTATAATTTCTGATGATGGACACAGATATTATGTTAACTTTGTGGATCATAAAACAAAATCCACTTAGATATACTTTCTTAAGGTCAAATCTGAAACTGCCAATGCTTTTGTTCACTTTAAAACCCTTGTTGAAAACAAATTTAACAGAAAAATAAAAATCCTGCAAAGTGATGAGGCACAGAATATAAATCTCTAACCACTTATCTCCTCCAAAATGGGATACAACACAGAATGTCCTGACCATACACACCTGAGCAGAATGGTAGTGCTGAAAGGAAACATAGGAACATAGTAGAAACTGGTCTATCAATCTTAGCCCATTCATGTGTTCCTCAAAAGGTTTTGGATCATGCTTTCTCTACTGCTACCTACCTTATTAACAGAATATCTACTAAGAGCCTACATTACATATATCCTCTTGAATCTTTGACAGGACATAAACCTTATTACACATTCCTGAAAGTCTTTGGATGTTGCTGTTACCCATACCTAAAGCCTTATAATAAACACAAACAAGAACTCAGAAGTCAATCATGTGTATTTATTGGTTATAATGAGCAATACGAAGGCTATAAAGTGTTAATCCCTAGCAAAAGAGTCATCATCACTAGATATGTGGTGTTTAATGAGAACTACTTTCCTTATCACTTGAAAACCAATTCACCTATCCACAATAATCCTCCAAATTCAGTCATTCATACTCCTATCTCCACTGATCACAACCCATAATTCAATAATCTCACTAATTCATTACCAACTTTCACTCCCTCCCCTACTACCCACTCTCCACCTCCACATAATCAACACATACAAGCCTCAAGCTCCAATACTCCATACTCTTCTCCAAATAACACACAATCTAGTTCTTACTCCAACTCCACCTCTTCAATCCAAATTGGTCAATTACATATGAATTTTCCAATAGAGAATCAAGGTACATCCAATGATCATACTTATCTAATCACTAACTCTCTTGTGCAGGTTCCTCAAGATTCTCCTCCTCAACTTCACCCTATGATTACCAGGTCCAAAGAAGGCATATTTAAACCTAAGGTGCTTCTCAGCTCTTTCTCAGAAAATACTGAACCTTATTCTCATACTGAGGTTGCAGCTTTGCTAGCATGGAAACAGGTAATGTACAAGGAATATCAAGCTTTAATTTCCAATAATGTTTGGCTTCTAACTGAGTTACCTTCTGGAAAAGAAGATATTGGATGTAGGTGGATTTTTAAACTTAAAGGGGTTTTTTGGAATAGGCTTCGTTGGGATTCTGAATTCTATTATTTAGAATCCTCAGTATTTAGAATTATGTAAATAGTAAGAATCTTTGTGTTTTTTTATAGGATCTAGAATCCTTTACTTTTTACTGTAGATGTCAAATCATGTCTGGAAAGTGGATGATAATGTATTTTTGTATTGTATTTGATGTCAAATCATGTCTGAAAAGTGGATGATAATATATTATTATATTATATTTAGTAATATTTAATTTTTTAAATATAATGATGATGTGATAAAAGAGATAAGTGTGGGGTTAAGTGTAAGAAATGGTTGGTTGTGGATTGAAAACTAGAGTCGTAGAACAAACGAGGACTGAGATTTAGAATTCCAATACTGGTATTGGGAGTCCTAGAACAAACAACCCGAAAAGGAATGATGATGGTTCCATTTATAGACACAAGGCCAGACTTGTGGCCAAAGGATATAGTCAAGTTCCTGGACTAGATTATAATGAGACATTTAGCCCTGTTGTAAGACCTGCAACAATAAGAATAGTGTTGCCTCTTTCTATCTCCAAAGGCTGTCAACTCAGACAACTTGATATTGATAATGCATTCGCTAATGGGGATCTAGACACAGAACTGTATGTGATTCAGCCCCTTGGATATGAACAAAATCAACCCCTTGTCTATAAACTTTAAAGTCCTTGTGTGGTCTCAAACAAGCTTCAAGATCTTTGTTTATTAAGCTTGGCAGTGTACTCAATTCCTTGGGATTTCAATCATTCAAAGCAGACTCTTCTTTATTATACTGACATACCCCCTCAGGAAGTGTATTTCTCTTTACATATGTTGATGACATTCTTGTGACTAGTAATGATAATGCTACAATCGAAAAGACCATATCTGCACTCAGAAAACATTTTTCCTTGAAAGGTCTTGGTTCTCCTCATCATTTTCTGGGGTTAGAATTATATCATACAAATAATGGTATGTTTGTTAGTCAGAGTGAATATATTAAGACCATTCTTCAAAGAGTCAACATGGTTGACTGCAGTGGAGTGAGCAGTCCTATGGTTACAACTCCAGTACTATCCAAATATCAAGGTCAACCGGTTGACAATGCTACCTTATATAAGCAAATCATTGGTGCCCTTCAATATGCCACCATAACAAGGCTAGAGATCTCTTACAGTGTTAATAAATGCAGACAATACATGCAAACCCCACTACACACTCATTGGAAAGAAGTCAAATGAATACTCAGGTATTTGAATTGTACTATCAATTATGGGTTAAACTTCACAAAAAACACAAATTTATAATTGACAGCCTTTGTTGATGCTGATTGGAGATCGAACATAGATGACAGAAAACCAGCCACCGATTTTTGTATATATCTGGGCAATAACCTCATCTTTTGGAGTAATAGAAAGCAAAGAACCATAGCAAGGTCCAACACAGAAGCAGACTGTAGAGGATTGGTTGTTGCCACCTGTGATATCATCTGTTTAAGATCATTGCTATCTTAATTGGGCATTTCTCAAGGGTCTCCCACTACTGTTTGGGTTGACAACCTAGGAGCAGTTCTTTTGTCTCTCAATCCTATTCATCATCCACGAGTGAAGCACGTAGAAATTGATATTCACTTCATCAGAGAGAAAGTAGCTGCCAAAACTATTTCTGTACATCATATACCAGTTGTGCATCAAACTGCGGATATGTTAAATAAACCTCTTATTATATAATTCTTTACTCGTTTAAGAAACAAACTTTCAGTAGGACCAAATCCGAGTACGAATTGAGGGGGACATATCAGAGTATATATTATACATGCATGCACAAGCTGCCAAATTCCTGCAGCCCGTTGGAGTGTCTTTTTTTGTAGCTCATAACTCGCATCATAGTTGTTACTTTGTTGTTATTTGTTATCCAGTATTATAGCTACACGTGTGATGTTTTAGGATGATCGATTGGTGGATATTTATATCCCCTACAATGTTCATTGTAAATCTATTAATGCAGTCAATATTTTTCATATCACCATTGCAGACATGTCTCTATCAAGCATCTACTTTTCATATGTCACCTTTTCTATTAATATCAGGGCCGGCCCTGGGGCAGAGCAGCGTGGGCTCCCGCCCAGGACCCAATCTTGTAATGGGGCACCAACTGTCAGGCCTCATCACATCCGAAAAGATGATTATTTGTTTTCTCTTCTTCAATTCTGATTTAAGGTGTCGATTTTAGATTCTTTCAAAAACTCATCTTCCAAGTTCCAACGAGGTAGACAACATTTAAATATTTATGATTAAATTAATTCTATTTCTTTAATTATTATCTCCTAATTATCTTTATGTTTCTCTAATATTTATGATTGAGGTGCGTTAAATGTTATTAACTTGTTTGTATTAATTGTGAAAACGCGCCTTACCTCTATTTTGTTTTAAAATTCAATGGAAATAAGATATTCTTATACAGGAATCTGTTTCAAAAAAGATGTTCACTTCAATGTACAAACATTGAATTATCCTTAAATTTTATTATAATTTTTGATGCTCTTCTTATAGTTTGCTTACTATTATTTTTTATATTTGTTTTTACCCAAACAAATTCTTGAAAATCTTGAATTGTACAACTCTCAGTATTATCTGTATTTTTTTTTTTTTGTTTTGTTTTGTTTACAGCTACAAAACTCTTCGCCTTTTGGCAAATTGCAAATGATACTAAAAGTTTTGTCTATCTCAAATTCAGGTTTTATCTATTGTTAAATTTTTTGTTTTGAATTTTATTATTATAAAATTTTAAATGTTTCCTAGTTAGCCACCATTTATATAATATACTTTCTAAATTATTTTTGTTGTCATATCATTTCGTTAAAAAAAAAAAAAGCATATTTGACATTTTTATCAACTAGTTATTTCTATCATTCAAGTTATTTATGTTATCTTATCATTTGTTAAAAATAAGTATTGGAAGCATTATTTATCGTTTGGCACAGGGCCTTAAATTGTCCAAGACCGGTCCTGATTAATATATATGTATATTAATCGCAATAATTTCTCCTGCATTTTACAGTTTATTTAATATTTACTTATAATTTTTTCAAGTAAATAACCTTTTCATAGTGATGTTACGTCATTAAAGGTGAAAATGGAAATTTGGATTTTCCACTAATTTGTCTGAGGCGATGGTTGAGTGAGATGACATTTTTATATGTTGAATTGATGAGTCTTGAAGTTGCCAATTATATAGGGATTCATATCAAATTCTGCATTGCGGCATAAACAAATTGAATATTCCATGTTTCTCAACATGATTTGCAATAGAAGCACATGGCTTGCCACTTGCCGACCCTAGATTAATGCATCAAAGTTTTCATTTGTCTTATTCTAAGTATATAAAGCCTGTCTCTCAATAATCATTTATTTGAATTTCAATTAATCTTTAACTTGCCTCGTGTTAATTATATATGGAAAAAGAAAAGCTACATGCAAAGAAGAGATAAGTTTCTATCGCTAATTTTATAGTTGTCTAAGAAAAAGATTCTTTTTCTTTTTTCTCTTGTAGTCATTTTTCATAGTTGAAAATGGTTTTGAACAATATACATCAAAGTTAGGGGTTTTTTTCTCCTCAATTATTTCTACTATAAGACCACCAATTCATCATTTTAATGTATTTTCTCACAAATCTCATTGTATTCACTCATTTAAGTATTTTTAATTGCCATGAATCATAAGTATGTTATTTTGAAGAAGAACAAAATACATAATGAATGGATATCCGATCACTATTTTTTCACCAATTCCAAAACTAACTATGATCAAGTTGGAAAAGCCAAGTATAGACAAATTAGTTGGGGTTTACAACTTTGATGGCTATCACTTTATAAGCCACTAATATTTATATACCAATACGATGCAATTGAAATAGATAATACATTATCCCTTTATTTGAGATGTTTGTGGGTGTAGACAATCTATTGGGTGAAACACGTCTTGACACGTTTATTATAAATATGGTACCTCTTAAGTGGACAAAATAAAAGAAATCCATTGATTCCTGAAGTTCTATAAACTTTAATTCATAGATTATTAATTAGAAGATATGTTGACTTTCAATCAGCTTTTCTAAAGTATAGTCTGAAATGAAAGATATATTTTTAAATTAAAATTTATATATTTATTAATTTTAAGAATCTAGAATCTAATACTGCAAGAATAAATTAATTTACTTGCAGAAGATTTGTTGGTAAGTATTGCGAAATTTGTAAGGTGTATGTACATGAAACTATTGTGAGTAAATAGTTGTAGAAATTTATTTTACTAATAAAATATAAAATTGTTAAAAAAAACATACAATTTATGTTATAAATTGAAAAGTTAATGATTTATTGGTATAGTTTGAGGAAAGTTATTTTTTTATTATGTCGTTATTTTGTTATTCTAGAAATACTTTTGACCGTCTCTAACTATCATGATATAAATTAAGTCACTATCATGAAAGGTTATCATATGATATACTAGTGCTTTATTCTGCATTATCAGACATAGAAATATTCTTCTTTTTAAAACAATTAATATTGAAGACTAGACTTATACTCCGATCACAATAAAAGTTGTTTTGGACTATCAAAAGTTTTTTAAATAGAGTGATATTTTGACATCTAGCTAATAATTTTTAAAGAGTTTTCATTAATTAATCTTATACCTATTAATTCTTCTAGTAAATATATTTATGATTTTAAAACATTAATTAAGAAAGTGTAGGTATATAAAAAAATCATAATATGTGTATTTTTCCAACAAAATATTCTATTTGTGAACCAGATGACGAGGTAATTAATATCGCAGGTCATATTTGTTAGCAGATTTTGGAGGATTTTAGAATTCCAAATGAATACTAGAATTCTTATTTATTTAGAGTATATTAAAAATTATTCTTATTGCCAAGTGTTAAATTTTGTCTGAAATTACGTAGATTTTTTTGGAAAATTTGAACTTATCTCAAATACTATTTACAAGGGTTTCAATTAAGTTCATGAATTTTTTTTTTCATTTTTCTATTAACCTTTAAAAAAGGAAATTACACTGTTATTTCATTAGATATTAAAAAAAATTGTCCATGGCATAGTACCACCAATAATAATTAATATATACAAACAATCAATTGAAATTTGAACCCACGATCCGAAACCCGTATGCTTATCCCCAATTTACAAAGAAATATATGAAGTCATGAGTTATTCTTTTATTCAGAGCAGAACCGGTTTTAACTTACATAAATAAGGTATTTTATCACAACACTCAACTTAGTTAAACTTATTTTTAGTGAAATTTGGGATAAAAATAGTCATACCCATTTATTATTAGATATCGCGAATTTATTTCACACTATACGGCGAAGGATGTAAAGGGTTTCATTAAGTTGACTTATTGATTCCAAAATTGCACTCCAAGAAATTTTATAATAAAGTATAAAATCTGCTCTATCACCGATCGAGTACCTTTTGAGATTTAAGTACCTTTAGTCGATGCACGATATTCTTATAAAGAAAGAGATTAATGAGGTACTTTTTGTTTAATTGACTAAATCCATCCTATATTGGGCACTTAAAAATTAATATAGTTTTGCACTAGTTAAACTGCCATAATTACATAAAGTGACACCGTGCTATTACTTCAAAGTCATGCATGGACCAACTCTGTATAGATATATTATCTTAATTAAATAAGTAATAACTATATTATTATTATAATAATAATAATGCAAGTGAGTCTTTGCTGTTTTAGTAATTGATTAGAATATTACAGATGTGGCTGATTGATATATATTTTATGAAGTGTAATCTACACCAAAGATTTTTGTTGGAATTGCGCGCGTGCGTGCGTGTCGTTTTCATCAACTTTTTCTTTCACCATTTTTATATCATTGGCTGGCTCTGTGTTCAAAGTCATCCTCCTCTTAAGGACCAAAGATTAAGTTTTGAATTTAGTACTCGCATGCATAATTATCATAGGATTGCATTTCGTCCACTATTTTGGGTTATGGAAAATTAGGACAAAAACTATTGATATTTCACACATCGAGTCTAATTTTGGTGGTAATTTGACAAACAACCAAAAGTTAGCAATGCAAGTTTTGATTTTTCGGTTATTACACTATTTTCAAAAAAGATAAATCTCATCCTGATTTTCATTTTCTGTTTATCTCTAAAGACAACGATGCTGGGTCTCTTATTTGATTATTTAATATTAGAGATTGCAATAAATTCGGTTAAAATGGGGATTTATTCGTCCATGTCCCAACGGGGATGGGGATTGTTCGCTTTAAACGGGAATGGGGATGAAGGCGATATGAATTGCGGATTTAAACGGGATGGGATAATATTCTCCCCGCCGGGTACCCACGGGTACCCGTCCTCGTTTGAGACCCATTTCAAACCCGCATATATTATTATTTAAATATTTTTTTTATATTTTGAATTATTTTTAAATGTAATAGATTAAATGTTTGTCATGTTATTTTAATTTTCTTGTAATTTTTTTTATATTTAAGTAGACCTAAAAATCAAGTTCTGTAATTTTTTTAATTTTTAAGTAATAAAATTTAGGCGAGTACAAACGGGTATGAACTAGGTATACGGATGGGGGCGGGGTGATTGGGTTTGCGGGCAAGGGCGAGGACAACTAATATACCCGCGGGGTGGAGGCGAGGATACCCAC
>BMAC01000370.1:196827-207921 GCA_014905375.1 Phtheirospermum japonicum
ACCCATTGTCATCCCTATTTAATATGCAAAGAGCTAAATATATATAATTTTCGAGGCTCTGCCATTTAGGGAAATTTTTAAGGAATGCTATGTAGGAAATAACTGTAAACTTTTAAATATTCGGCGAATCAGATATTTTTTAATTCATAAATTTTTTGTGAACACTAATAATTCTGGTTCTTTTATAGAACAAGATAGTGCTCCATTATGTAGCCCTATAAATGACATGTCATTCATCTGAGGCCTTATATCCATTTTTTTTCTTTTATTTTTCCCTTCCTTTTTGTATAAATATACGGTGGGATGAATGTTCATGTGTTCTATAGGGCTCCCGTAATGAAGCCCTATCTGATTATATAGAAAAATTCCTAATAATTCACACTTTAAGTAGGGCACAGTGATTATATCTATCATAATTAATTATCGTCACCATGGATACAATAAGAAATAGAGAAATCTAAAAATCCGATACTTAAGAGTCTTTCACGCCTCATCTTCCAAGCTCGAGTTCATACTTAGAAAGATTAATTTAATCAAATATAAAAACACGCTCAAAATGACAATTTAAGTCACAATTGTCTTTAATAGTTTCACAAATGTTATGAAAGAGTAGCGTCTACGGACTAAGAGTAGGTCAAAAAAAAAATCACGTGTAGTGAATTAGACATTTCAATGAAGGTGAAGGTGCAAGTCTCCAACTAATAAATGAGAAGGCAAATTAGGTTTATTTGGTGAACCACATTTAGCATTTGTATATCATTTAATATTATATTCCAACTTTAAATCAACAGCTGGAGTAGCTCAGTTGGTTAGAGCGTGTGGCTGTTAACCACAAGGCCGAAGGTTCAACCCTTCCTCTAGCGCTTTTTCTTTTTTTCTTTTTTATTTCCCCTTTTTTTATATATATATATCTATTTTTCTTTTTATTTCCCCTTTTCTTTTTTTCTTTTTTATTTACCCTTTTGTTTTTATATTATATCTATTTTTCTTTTTTATTTCCCTTTGCTTTATATACTATATCTAACTTTTTATACTTGCATGTTTTTCAATTCTCCAATTTCCCCTTTTGCTTTCTTATATATTATTATAATAACATTTTTTATTTGATTTATATAGATATTCTATCCTTTTATATATTTCGAATCTAACCTTTTTTATTCTTTTATATATTTCGAATTGGAGATTTTTTTTTTCACCTTTTGCTTTTATATATACTAGTTTAACACCCGTATATTACACGGAATTTATAAAAAACTAAATATAAAAAATATTGGTGAAAATTACAACGGTTAAATTTAATATAAAAAATATGAAATGATGTGTTCTCAACCCGCGATTCGTTAAGTTTATTAATTATTATAATTATTAACTCATATTATATTTTAATATTTAGATTAAATTCGTTAATTATTATATTTACATACTTATTAAAATCCAAAAGGTGTCGTACTCTCAAGCCTTCCCGCATATGTCATTGTCTAATAAATATTAATTAATTATTACTATATAATTTTATTTTTTATATTTGGATTGAATTCATTACTAATACTTATTTTCATACTCAATTATTGCAAATACATCATAATTTACCTATACTGAATATTTAAAATTTCAAAAATAAATTATTTTAACTTTATAAATACAATTTATTAATTATTTTCATAAATAATTTTTTTTGTAATTAAAGTTATTTCATATATAATTTGTCTTTTAATTAAAAGATTTTTCTACTAATTATATGTGACTTGTTTATATTTTTATATTAGGAGTATAAAAGAAAATTAATAAATTAGATAAAATATAATAAAAGAAAACTATTAAGTTAGGCTAAATATAATAATAAAAAATTATTAAATTAGTCAAGACACAATAAAAGGAAAATATTAAATTAAGTATATATTAGACTCGGATGACACATAAGCAACCGAAGCACCAAAATTTTTTATTATCCAAGCGAAACATAAGAAACAGACACATAGATTATGATGATTTTGTATTAATATATACTTTTTTAACACCTTATATTACACTGGACTTATCAAAAGATAAATATAAAAAATATTTATGATAATTACAGAATTTTAAATTTAAAATAAAAATTAAAATAATTTATTCTCAATCCATGCCTTGTGCATGTCTTATCTATTTATTAATTATTATAAATATTAAATAATTTTTTATTTGATGTTTAAATTAAATTCACTAGTAATCTTAGTTACATACTTACAAAAATTCAAAAGGCGACACATTCTAAACTCGTGTTTAATATCTATTTTATTAATTATTATTATTAAATATTTTATATATTAATGTTTAGAATAAATTCATTAATAATTATTAGTTACATACATTGCGATATTCAAAAGGTGTCATACTCTCATATAGTGCGGGATTTGAAAAAGAGTGGTTGACATAAATCGTAACATTATTATTTTTATTTACACGAAAATTATTTTTCTTGATAAATAAGTTTTACACATAAATCAAGTCATTAATTAATATAATTACAATAAGACTAGTTTGCATAATAAAAAAATATTTTAGTATTTTTACCCGGGAATCACGAAATTAGTTGTCAGATATAGCGAAATACCCTAACCGTGAAAGAAACTCCGTAGAAAATAGTGTTTGTAAAAATGTAAAATATACAATACCCGCGTGTCGCATGTGGATATGTGATTTAAAAAATTAAAATCTATAAGGCACTCATGTAATATTATGTTTTTAAAAAAAAAATTCTTTTTTTTTTTCTGCGTAAGACATTAGTTTGTTCATGTAGATATATAATGTGTTTATCAATGCATTATATTGGGATTAAATAAGGAGATTTAGAATATATTTAATGTTTATTTTCCTAGGTGTAATAATTTATTATTATTATTATTTGTTGTTGTTGTTGTTGTTGTTGTTGTTTCTCCCTCTCTCTCTCTCTCTCTCTCACTTTTTTGGCATAACAATAGTTTTCCATATATGTTTTTAATGTTATTTATCAATGCATTATATTAGTATTAGATATCTAAATTTAAGTTTTTTTATATTTATTTTTCTTTTGTAATAATTTTATGTAACTCAAATTATATAGACTTTTTCTAATTAAATAAGACTTATTTATTTTTTTATATTGGAAGAATAAAAGTAAGACATTGAATTATAAAAAATATGATAAATAAAATATTGAATTAGGTAACATATAATGAAAGAAAATATCATATTAAGAAAAATATAATAATAGAAAAGTATTAAATTAGGTAAGAATATATAAGGGGAAAATATTAAATTAAGTGTGGGAAGCAGACACATAGGATATAGGGATTTTGCATATATATATATATATTATTTTATTTTTTTTTGAAAGAAAAGTGTCTTCCCTAAGAAGAATTTCATTCAATTAAAAAGTCAATAGTACCGAAGAGTAACAACGATCTATTACACAAAATTAACGAAAAGCAAAACACCATCAAAACAAAATGGAAACCCTAGACATCACAAAACATAGGTATTGAAATAGGGTATTACGACTACTTGGATCTCTGTCTCATCTTCCGGCGCTTCCTTTTCAACCTCCTCATACGCTTCTTCTTCCACTTGGCTCTCATGGTGATGGAAAAACTGCTTTGTACTGAGAACGCCTCCCTCGAGAGAACCCTACAAGAAAAATGAGACAATGATATATATATATATATAGAGAGAGAGAGAGAGAGAAAGAGAGAGAGAGAAAATCTTTTTTATTTTTTATCCTTTTATATATTTCGAATTGGTAAGTTTCTTTTTTTCTTTCGCCTTTTGCTTTTATATATATATACACACACACACATAATTTTTTTTATTTTTTATCCTTTTATATATTCAGATTGGTAAGTAATATGTGTTAGGAATTGAATTTGGTAAAGTTATATATGGTAACTTTGACCAAATATTCAAAATGTAGACGAGTCATTAGTTGTGAAAATGAACGCCAAATTCTTAATATACGTTTCGAGTAGATTATTGTGATATATTTACTTTCACAAATCCATGTTCGGGTGAGTGAAAAGTCAATAATTAAGGTTGGACATTTGGAAGGTAAGAGGGTGTGGAATTTTTTAGGTAAAGATGAATGTACGGCATATGAATGTTATTCATTGTTTTATGGAAATTGAGTTATTAGAGATGGTGGACCGCAAACTATTTAATTCATTGGGCTTTAATTAGTTTGATCCTCTTCTAAAAGCTTCCAAAGTCTTTATTATTGAGTAAAATAAGGAGATCGACTTGTATTAATTCCTACAATTTTCTACCTTATTTAAGGTCCCTCAAATCTATAAATACCAACTCCTACATACTATCAAAACACAATTCATCATATACATCAAAAACATGTCTCCAAGCGCGTTCATGCATACATATCATAATTCTACTTGTCTCAAGCATCATATTGCTTGCGGTTAGGATTTTGCTTATATGTCTGCCTAGTTTTCGTTCGTAAGGTTGATTGGATCGTATGCTCCGTCCAACTCCGTTTGTCGTTGTATCTTGGGAGATTCGTTGCTATGAAACCGTGAACAGTGAGTACGGGGCAACACGAATCTTAAGGGAAGAGTTCGTTCGTTTCTATACTTTTCCATTTTGTTATTTATTTACATTTATATATAATACATTTGATTAATTACGTTAGATCTGTTAGTTTAAATTATTCCCCGATATTATCCCGATTTATTATTGTGTTCCCTGTAATATGTTATTTGTAAGTTGCAACCGACAAAAAATGTTTATGGGTTTCCCCGTTTTCCCCCAATTCTTGCTCAATAATTCTTCTATAGATAATTTTCCATTCACACTAAAAAGGATCTTTTTGTCCCATCCAGTTCTGTAATCTTTATTAAATAGCACCTATAAATCAGCACGCATCTGGGAAGCAAAATTGATAGTTTTAACAAATATGTTTATTGCTATTTGATACAAAAAAAAAAATTAAAAAAAATAAATAAAGAGAGGATACACTATTTTTATGAATCAATTGATATTACTGTGTAGTAAGTTACGAAATAGTCATTATATAATTGGTCATTGATTAGTATACGTGTGTGATGACAAAGAAAAATATATTAGTATTTTTGCCCAATAATTCTTTAGATAATTTTCCATTCACACTAAAAAGTATCTTTTTGTCCTAGTTCTGTAATTTTATTAAATAGCAACTATAGCTCAACACGTATCTAGGAAGCAAAATTGATAGTTTTAACAAATATGTTTATTGCTATTTGATACTTAAAAAAAAGAGAGGATACACTGTATCAATTGATATGAATTTATAGTAAGTTAAGAAATAGTCAATATAATTGATTAATATATGTGTGTATGTTGACAAAACCCAAATATAAGTATTTTTGCTAGTAAACTTTTAAAGTCCTCTAGTGTTTTACTAAACATATAATATAAACTATCAAAATTTTGTTCAGTAAGACCTAAATTCATTTTGTAGCGAGGATTCTGGTAATCTAGTAAAACATAATAAATTATAGGAAATTAATGAAATAAATTGCTGAGTCTTCCGAATGGAAAAATAGATTACGATGGTTTACTGATAAAGAATTAGTTTTACTGAAAATATAATCGAATATATAAGAATTTAAATGTATAATTGTGAAATTGTCCTCTCCATACTTGCTGGTCCGCACCCCCAAGTCTCAAATACAATAATATGTCCTCAAATATATTACTCAAAGAAAAAGTGTTTCGAGGTCTAATAAGTTTTTGCGGTCAATCTCAAGGTGCCTTCACCATATTTTATTACAAAGCAGAGAACAATTAGAAACAAACATGTGGAGGAATGAGCTTTCCTGGATTCATAATGCCATTGGGATCTAAAGCATCTTTAATCCTTTTCATAGTCTTCAATGCCTCCATTCCAAGCTCCTTTTCCAGATACTGAAACAAAATATGGTCCTCTCACTTAGTATCACAAAAACCGAATTAATTCTCCTAAAAACTATGATTATTAGGACAAGACAAAAAAACTCGTGTACACCCCACCTAACGGAGTACATTCGATTAGGCAAAAGCCAAATTTTAAGTTTTATGTTTTTCTTTTTAGATTTTTATTTAGTTTGGTTTTTCACATTTTTTTTTTGGGGGGTGGATTTTTAGTCCTTTAGTTTTTTTGGTATTTTATACAAAGAATTTTTTTTTTAGAGTTTTAGGAGACATATCTAACGGTTAGGCGGAGTGTCGCTAGAATGTGTCGAATAATACCTTCATTTTCCCAGTGCCAACGCCATGTTCCCCGGTGCACGTCCCTGCTCACCCAAAAAAATATCATATAATTATATTTTTAAAAAAAAAATTATAGAATATTCAGCTTTTCACATAATAATCATAAGAAGTTCAAAACGAGGATAGGTAGATACATTGACGAGTTGAAATTGAATTATAAAAGCCACCAAAGATATATACCATCCATATCTAAAGCGGCATGCACCATGAAATGGTTTAATCGCTCGGCTTCTTTTCGCTGTTCATCATTTTTGGGATCGAACAAAATCACCGTGTGGAAGTTCCCATCACCAGCATGAGCAATAACCGTACTGTTACAGAATATTTATATACGAGCGGTATTAGAAAGAAAAAATAAAGGCAAAGAAATGAGTTGCGGATAATTAAAACCATGTGTTCACCAGGAAAGTGTGATACCATACTAATGGCGAAGAATCTAGCTCTTGCTTGGATCTTGATATTAGTTCTGCTAGGCGAGATAACGGAACACATACATCCTGCAATATTATTAAATTTATAAAGCACAGGTTGAACATGAGGCAAAACACAGTGCACCTCGAAGAGAAGTTAAGAAAAAATTTAAAAATAAATAAAATGTATCTGTTTATAAAATAGAAAAGGAAACACAAACCGTTACCGCTGCTTCAAAATTTGGTTCCATGGCAAAGCAAGCCCAAAGTGCCTCCTTTCTTATCTAAATGTCAAACAGATACAATTTCAGCTTAACTACAGAACAGACCAATATTTTGTTTGCATCAGCTTCTATTTCAAACCATGAGCAATATGGTACGAAAGAAATAGAAAATAGAATTTGTTACAAGAGAAATAGAAAACACAAATTTGAGTCGTCTTTTTAGGGTTTTTTTGTGTTTTTTCTCATATAATTGTGGATACTTATGTTATTGTGTTTCTCTAGGTCATAGTTAGTCGAAGCGGGCCCACACGCGTACCCGAAAATCACAACCGGGTCGCCTTAACAAGACACAACTCAAACCAATTATGAATAACCTGATAACAAGTGCCGGCGGACCCTTTGGTGCGAGAATCGAGAAGAAACAACGTCGAGCCAAGTCACCGCGAAATCCCCCGAAGCCGTCGACTGACGGGCAATCGACGTACATTGACGTGCACCCTCCACTGTCAACCGACGGTCGAGACACCGTCGATCGACGGCCCATCGACGCCGATCGATGCAAGGCCATTTCGGCCATTTTTTACATTATTACCAATTTGCCCCCATTTTCACCTATATATAATCTCTCTCTCCCATCTCTTATATACACTTTATGATCTTTTCACCTCACAAAAAACCTCACCAACCCTTGTCTCTCTTCCTACTTCATGCTACAAAACCCTCCATTTTCAATCTCCTCATCTTTAATTTCAAAATATTTGTGATAATCTTGAGACCATGGGTTGAAGACTTGAAGTTATTAGTGAAATCTTTTGCTTGACTTTGGATAATCCCTTCTTGCTGGTAATGAGCTCTAGTTTCCTCTCTTTTGTTTGTTCTCTTGTATATTTTATGAATGGACTGTAGTAATTGAATTTCATGTGTAATGTGTTTCTTGGATATTACTTTTCACCTTGTGTTTTAATGAATCCTCATTTTCTCTTCATTGCTTGTTTTTGTTCATTCATGATGTTTGTTTCCTCTTTTGGCAAAGTTTGATAAAGGTGATAGTGATGTTTTGGGACAAGCAAATGGATTTAGTCAATTAGATGCATGTAGTTGACAATGCGGTCTAGATTCTTTCCTAGGATTTGTAGAAGCATTTTAGTAGCATCTTTGACAATTTAGAAGTAGTTTGAATGCATTTTCCCTCCATTGCCTTTATTTAGTTATTTTGTTCAAGTTTATGAATTTCATGATCTTACCCCATGTCTTCAATTCCATCCTTCAAGCTTTAGTTGTAGTTTCATTTTCCCTACTATAATTGATCGTGTGTTTAGTGTAATTGTGTAAACAAATCTCCTATATCCGATTGCCAGTCCTCGTGAGATTTGAATTGAGTCAAACTTATCACTTACAATTACTCCGTTCTCTTGCGCATGAGCTTTACAATATAAGTGCAAAAAGTTCGATTCAGAGAGAGAGAATTCTGATTTGGCTTATATTTTAGAGCCATGAAGTAACCCTCATTGTAACAATAGTATCTTAAGAACAACATTTTCTCGTTTCAAGGATATCGAAAAATCAGGTTAACTGTGAATCAAAGAGCTTAAACGAAGTTAAGAATAATGCGCTAAACTTTCTCAAGTTCATTGTCACATTTCCTGTCCATTGATCACTCAATGAAAACAAAGCTGGCATGGAGGCAAATTTCAAATTTCAACCATAACTAACTTATTTCAATGACCTCTAAAATTGATTGTTAATTAAAAAATAAATAAAAAAAATCACTGCATAGCCAATCATGTAATGAGAGGGCCGGCATGAAGTCTCATACATGTTATGAAGAAACACACAATTAGACAGACGCAAACTGAAAATGCCAAAATAAAAATTCAAAAAACAAAAATAGTAGATGATTTCAAAGAAAACAAGAACAGTGAATACCAAGGAAAAGTTAGCAAACAAACAGATTGCTGCATATATGAGAGAATGTCGAAACTAAGAGAGTAATCAATTAAGGAATAATCAGTGTTTCAAAAAACGACCGAGGCGTACGCCTCGAGGCGCGCCTCGGAACGTTTTTTGGAAAAATGGTTTGGGGCGTACGCATCAAATCTCCAGGTCTGGAACGACCGCCTTAAATTGTCGAGGCGTACGCCTCGACTCGTATACGCCTCAAGGCGCTTGAGGCGGACGCCTCAGGTTTTTAGTCAGTTTTTCTTTTTATTTTTAAATTTCCCATTTTCTGTTTATTTTATTTATTTATTTATTTTAATTTAAAATTACCACTCCACGCCGCACACTCCTCTCTCTCTTCAATCTGCTGTCCAGGCCGCCGCTGCTCAGGCCGCCGATTCCGATTTCCGCCGCTGTCCGCCCCACATACAGGTCGACTTCTCCGATGTTGTATATGTATATTTTTAATTTTTTCCTTTTTTCTTCTTCTTTCCGCCGCTGTTGTATATATTGAGTTTAATTTTTTTCCTTTTTCATTCTTCTTTATTGTTTTGGTAATGGTCAACGTGGAGCATAGTAGGCTATCCGCGTGTAATAGAACCCAGGAAGCAAACACCACTTCAATTTTGTTGTCAAACATATTTTGTTTATTGTTTATTCTACTTATTCGCATTTTGTATAATAATATACCATTTTAATTAATATAGTGTAAATGAACAAATTACCCCAATCAATTTTCATAAACAGAAGTAATATCAATGGAATGTTTGACCAATTTAGAGTAAGATTTTTTTAAATTGTTATTATTATTTTTGTTTTTGGTAATAATGAACTATTTTATTTTAAATTTATAATATACATTCAATTATACGGATACAATGCAATTCAATTCACAACACATTATATTTTGGTCAATGCAATTCACAACACTTGATATTATTGTTGATTTAATTTTAGAATTTTAGTTGACATATATATATTTATATGTTTTTTATTTTTAATCTCGCAGCCATTGTTTTAAAAATGTCGGAGCAAAGAAACACAGGTAATAAAAAAGATAATAGAAAAGATTCGGGTTGGAAATATTGCATAGAAGTTGAGGGACCCGGCAAAGGATACAAATACGTGAAGTGTAATTTTTGTAAAAAAGTTATTACGGCGGGAGTGTCGAGATTGAAAGAGCATCTTGCGGGTACACATCGAGATTCAAAACCATGTGAAATGGTTACGGTAGATGTGAGAAAAGAAATGAAAGAATATTTGAAAAAATTGGATGAAGCAAAGAGTTTTAAAGAAAGGGAGTTTGATGAAATGGTCGGCGGCGGTTCTTATTTTAATAATCATGCATCAATCGGCAAGGGAGGTTCAAGTAAGGGAAGTTCTTCTTCGAGGGGGGTTAGGGGACCTATGGATCATTACGTAAACAATATTATTATTGACGAAGATGACGCGATTCAAACGGAAGACAAAGGCAACCAAATGAAGGGAATGCATTTGTTGGATGAAGAAGATGAGTGGGAAGATGTTGAGTCGGAAGAGGAGGATGATAGAGCGCTTAGATATGCCGACGACTTTAATGATGATCATTTGAGTGAGGAGGAAGAGGAAAACAAAGGACATGACGAGTTGTTTAAACCATTGGACACGAATGATTCTCTATTACAAGATTAAAAATTTGTTTTTCACATCTATTGTTGTTAGTTGCTACTTATTATGATCAACTTTTATGATTTTATTCTTGTTTTGTTGAACTATTAGGATAATTAATATGTATTGTTGAACTTTGCGTAATTTTATTATTTTTGCTACTTAATTTTAATTTTTCAAAAAAAAAATTGAGGCGTACGCCTCGCCTCATCCAAGCAAAACGCCTCGTTTCCGCCTTTCGTTTTTTAAAACATTGGGAATAATTACAAAAAGCTTGCCTTGAAGTTTGGCCAAATTGAGAAGAAAAAAACAGCTATCTTTGAAAAGTATCAAAGCCATCCTTGAGGTAACATCCGTCTTACAATTTCCAATTGCCTTTAATGAAGGCTAGCGGAAATTGCCAACGTTATCAAAGTTTTTGTACAATTACATCCTCAACTTTTCCAAATATTGCGAATAACTCCAACTTTTCATTTTATATTTTACATCCCTCAATTTTTCTGCTATTTCAAATAGCCAGACAAAAAGTTGGAGTTATTTGTAAAGTTTTCAAATGTTGAGGGGTGTAATAGTAAAATATTCGATGACGTCGAGTCAGCTTTTTTTTTTTTTTTTTTTTGCAA
>BMAC01000370.1:207946-235836 GCA_014905375.1 Phtheirospermum japonicum
TAAAAAAGAAATTATATAAACAGAAAAGGGGGAAATAGAATTAAACGAACCCTACATCTCGATCTGTTGCCCACTCCACGCCGCACACTCCTCTCTCTCTTCAATCTGCTGTCCAGGCCGCCGCTGCTCAGGCCGCCGATTCCGATTTCCGCCGCTGTCCGCCCCACATACAGGTCGACTTCTCCGATGTTGTATATGTATATTTTTAATTTTTTCCTTTTTTCTTCTTCTTTCCGCCGCTGTTGTATATATTGAGTTTAATTTTTTTCCTTTTTCATTCTTCTTTATTGTTTTGGTAATGGTCAACGTGGAGCATAGTAGGCTATCCGCGTGTAATAGAACCCAGGAAGCAAACACCACTTCAATTTTGTTGTCAAACATATTTTGTTTATTGTTTATTCTACTTATTCGCATTTTGTATAATAATATACCATTTTAATTAATATAGTGTAAATGAACAAATTACCCCAATCAATTTTCATAAACAGAAGTAATATCAATGGAATGTTTGACCAATTTAGAGTAAGATTTTTTTAAATTGTTATTATTATTTTTGTTTTTGGTAATAATGAACTATTTTATTTTAAATTTATAATATACATTCAATTATACGGATACAATGCAATTCAATTCACAACACATTATATTTTGGTCAATGCAATTCACAACACTTGATATTATTGTTGATTTAATTTTAGAATTTTAGTTGACATATATATATTTATATGTTTTTTATTTTTAATCTCGCAGCCATTGTTTTAAAAATGTCGGAGCAAAGAAACACAGGTAATAAAAAAGATAATAGAAAAGATTCGGGTTGGAAATATTGCATAGAAGTTGAGGGACCCGGCAAAGGATACAAATACGTGAAGTGTAATTTTTGTAAAAAAGTTATTACGGCGGGAGTGTCGAGATTGAAAGAGCATCTTGCGGGTACACATCGAGATTCAAAACCATGTGAAATGGTTACGGTAGATGTGAGAAAAGAAATGAAAGAATATTTGAAAAAATTGGATGAAGCAAAGAGTTTTAAAGAAAGGGAGTTTGATGAAATGGTCGGCGGCGGTTCCTTATTTTAATAATCATGCATCAATCGGCAAGGGAGGTTCAAGTAAGGGAAGTTCTTCTTCGAGGGGGGTTAGGGGACCTATGGATCATTACGTAAACAATATTATTATTGACGAAGATGACGCGATTCAAACGGAAGACAAAGGCAACCAAATGAAGGGAATGCATTTGTTGGATGAAGAAGATGAGTGGGAAGATGTTGAGTCGGAAGAGGAGGATGATAGAGCGCTTAGATATGCCGACGACTTTAATGATGATCATTTGAGTGAGGAGGAAGAGGAAAACAAAGGACATGACGAGTTGTTTAAACCATTGGACACGAATGATTCTCTATTACAAGATTAAAAATTTGTTTTTCACATCTATTGTTGTTAGTTGCTACTTATTATGATCAACTTTTATGATTTTATTCTTGTTTTGTTGAACTATTAGGATAATTAATATGTATTGTTGAACTTTGCGTAATTTTATTATTTTTTGCTACTTAATTTTAATTTTTCAAAAAAAAAATTGAGGCGTACGCCTCGCCTCATCCAAGCAAAACGCCTCGTTTCCGCCTTTCGTTTTTTAAAACATTGGGAATAATTACAAAAAGCTTGCCTTGAAGTTTGGCCAAATTGAGAAGAAAAAAACAGCTATCTTTGAAAAGTATCAAAGCCAATACATCAAACCTCAGGGATACTTTTTGTAATAATCCCATTAATTAATGACTTATAGATTAAGTGGTGAATATTATTCCATGGGAATTTTCTCCATAGCATATAAAATGAGCCATCTTCGAAGAAAAGAATATGAAGATATGGGAACATTCTTGAATTAGTTGCTTATTTTACGTCTGAGTTTCATGACATACCTTCCAAAGTTCCTTTTTGGCTTCAGGTTCTTCTGAAAACACAAAATCTGTGCCGCTGTGCTCTAAAGCTATCTTCTGAACTATAAGTGCCTGTTCACGTGAGTATGCTTCTGTCGACATTGAAACCAAAAACACCTTAAGCAATCAAATGCATGTAATTACGTTTGATCCATCTTATATATAATGGAATAGCAAATTGGAACTGTTAGTCTAACTTGAAGTAATATTTTTAGTAGTCAGTAGACGTAGAAGACTTTCAGGAAGAAAAAAAGTAATATCTTTTTACTGGATCCTAACTCTTATCTTTAGATACTTTCGCAACAATAGTTTGTTTTGAATAAATAATTCCATCAGCCAACTATCTAATCTAATGATACTCGTAGAATTTTGTGAATAGTACGAAAAGTGAATCAATTGATGGCAAGTTGAAATATAACATATCCAGTTTGACAAGGCAGTATTTAGATCTCTGACAGTACCAAGGCCAATTAGAACAATAACACCTCAATAATTTAATACCACATAAAGAGAGTGATATTTGACTGCTAATGGAGAGGGAGTTTGGCTGACAAAAAACTTTCTAACATAAACCCAAGAAAAGCTTTATGATACTTTAGCACAAGCGTCAATGTCACTTCAAATGTCTCACTATCATCTAGTCAATTACAAGGCTGTTTGGCTGAGCTTATAAGTTCATACATTTAATAGATGTTTTTAGAGCCTATAAAATGTCAGATCTTAATTCGAAAAAAAGTTATTCAAGTGTTATGACTAAAATAATTATAATATATAAATAAATTACAGCCTATAAGATGTTAGTAACAGCAATTTTGAAATTAAAATGGTCAAAACTAAATGAGGTTGTTAAAATAAGATCTTCAAAAAAAGTTAGGATCCCCCACCTTTTTCTCAAAAAAATTATAATCTCAGACCATCTTATTTTAGGAGCTTATTTTCAAAAAAAAAACTTTACCCAACAAATTCAAGACTCTGTGACCTTTGAGAAATGCAAGGTCTAAGCAAGTACTCCACACAAGAATACTTGACCTTACTAGTATCAAAGCCATAAGACTTTGAGCTAGACTTTTCTTGAGCAAGACGGCATATATATAAACCCAATAAAGCCATTCATAATGCTATAGTGTAAGAACATATGTATATCGGTAGTTCTTAGAAGGTAAAACATTTTTCACCTGTGCCAATAAATTCAAACAACAAAGTTGGGGCTTCAGGCAAATTTTTCCCATTAGCAACGTTGATTGCCCTCACTTGAACTTCATCCAGAAGCTCCACCCTCGAAACCTATTACAGAATAAGAAACGAGAAATGGTCTCACGAGTATCTATATTTTTATTTGAAGTTCACATCAACTATGTACACCAACAAATAATAATAATAATAATATAATAATAATAATAATAATAATAATAATAGTCGTTTACTCTATTCTCTAGCTTTGACATATAAGAATCATGATCGTAACTGGAAAAATCAAGATCACAGCGAGTTAAATAAGCGATCTTAACAAAGTTCTCTAACCTGTATGCCAGTCAGCATAGTGGCAATAGCTACATCCGCTGCATCTTTAATTGTAGGAAAGTTGCACATTGCTACCTATAAAAAAAAACCCGAAAGAAATAAAAGAGAGAGAGAGAGAGTTACTCATTAAAGCCCAAATGGAAATTCATAGCAAACTAATTATTTCAAAAGTATCACAAGCCATATCGCATACACCTCTTTATTTCAAGTAAAACCTACTGAGAAAATGAAAAGCATGTCAATTCATGAATCCAAGACAATAAGACAATGGCAACCCAAATGACATATGAATGATAAATTGTCATCATTATCAAAGATACCACTATTTAAACAGGTTCCCGCTCACAAATTTTCTATGTTACATAGGATGAAGATACATAAGACATCAAACAAAACCACGTAATTACGCAAGTAGTGAATACAAAAAATCTTCACTGCATCTTCAAAGTCTCTTAAGTTTATCTTCTTTCTCACTAGAGAGGTATATAAGAAGAAGTCAAAGGCTACAAGAGTTCTAATATACCACGAGTTACCAATAGCAAATTATTTGAAGAAACTGCATATACAAGATAAAGATTTTGCACTTGAATCGTATATTAGGCTTATAATAAAATTATCAACTTGCTGATATTTTATAATGATCTAACTGAGTCACTGAAATACTTCTCCAGCACAAGAGCTCATAATAAAGCAAAAACTTTATCTTCCAGCAAGGAAAAACAATTGAACAGAGTCAAAGTGAGACAAGCAAACATAGTGTGAAGTATTAAGGACCTACCACAGAGTATTGAGGAATCTTTTGCAGACGTAATGTAACTTCCGTTATAACACCCAAGGTTCCTTCACTCCCGATCACCAGACGTGTTAGATCATACCTATCAAATAGTAATTGCTACTTAGTCTTACGCAGGAATGTTAGGTCATAATGCATAACAGGATGTATGTGACAGAGACTTAATACAATGAACGCACCCTGCAGCACTTTTCCTGGCACGAGATCCAGTCTTGATAACATCTCCACTGGGTAGAACAACCTGAGAGAAAATTCATATACCATATCATGATGATTGATGTGACCAAAAGGCATTTTTATATGATATTACAAACCTTAAGGTTGATGACATTCTCGCGCATAGTTCCATACCTACATGCTAGAAACAAAACAATTAAACCCAATTAAGAATACTGTGATATTTTTTCTACAGCTTAGACTTTTCTCTCACTACAAATGTTTATAGAAAGGCACGTGCATTAGTCAAAACCCACTATCTGGCCAAATATGGAAACTTGTTTAAATGTAAAAAGCTAAGGTACCACGCGCACAGTAAATGGTACTTATGCTTGTGAAATGAAGAGAAAGCAACTACCTCACAGCTAAAGAACCCGAGCAACGTGTAGAACACATTCCACCAATGGTTGCTCCAGGACCTGCGGATCAATGTAGTTTCTCAATAAATCGATATAAAGTCATGAATGTCTGGAAATTTGTAAAAACATGGTAAAGTGGAAGACCTTCACAATAATACGATACTTACCAATTGTAGAATAATCTAAACTTTAGTAAGATTTCATGGATATACAACAGAAATACATAAAACAAATCAATCCAGTTTTTAGTACTTGAAACAGTAAGTTGCTTTCAGATTGGTTATCAAGAGTTTAATCCCCCAATCAATTCCCTCACAGAAATGATATTGTGATAGAAAGAGTTATTATATTCTACCCAGTATCATATGCGGGCAAATTTTCAGCATTGGCGTATTTCAAGTTATTGCATATTCTTACTCTGAAAACTCATCCTAAACATACATACACATAAGCAAGGCATAAAAACAGAAGAAACATTGAAACTCACCAGGATCCAAAGGGAAGAATAAACCATAAGGCTCAAGGTATTCATTAAGCTCCATCCACCCAATCCCAGGTTCAACAACCACATCCATGTCTTTAACATTTAACGATTTGACACGCTGCACTTTTTAATACTTTGCAAGGTAAGAAATAAGGATGATTCTAAGTATCGTTACATTTACTATCACTATCGGAGAAAGATTTATACGGATTAGGGAATTGAAAGTTGGCTTAGGTCCATGATATAAACTATGGTGAGTATGACAAGAAAGGTTATATTCCAGTCCAGAGAAAACCAAAGAAGACAACAAATAAAGACCCACAATCAATGATGAACCAATTTTCAATGTTTTAGAGGTAAATTTTTAATAAGTAAGATTTTGATGGCAATTGTATGGTGTTGGAATAACTGTAATTATGATCAAGAATCTTCCAGGCGCATTAACTGTGTGAGTTGTTTAAGGGATAAAGTTTATTATATCCATGTTCCAGTGATAGATGAATATTTGTTTAGGACTTCATCCTTTCAACTTCGCTTATAGGCCCCTTGAAAGCACTCCTGTGGCCATTGATAGAAAGAAGTGGTCTTCCTGGTAGAAGCATTGAAAGACCAAAAGTACTAAAAATGTAGGGGTATAATATACACGCCAGAAGGTGATATAAATCTATAGCTGGAAAAAGAGTCTATCCATTCAACCAATTTTTAAGACATTCATAAACTACTTTTATTCATTTTTTTTGTAGATATTCATACTTTCATTAGTGTCATGTCAATGCAAACTCCACCACTGGGAGATAAGGTATGGCCTTCGATTGAGGTAGCTCCACCATAAGGTACAACCGGAACCTGCTAGCAACAATCAAATTGGAAGAGAATGGGTCAAAACTTTCTTCTATGTCAAAAATAAATAATGTTTCCCTATTCTAAAACTCACTAAAAACTGCAATACCGCAACACAACCAGAAAGATAAAATAATAATAATAATAATAATAATAATATGAATAATAAATCTACACAATTATTAAGTACAACATTGAAATTAAACAGCAGCTCCAACCTTGTGTTCATTACAGGAAGCTACAATCATAGACACCTCCTCTTCCGACCTGCATATTAATTGATTACACAGATAAAAACGTGTACATTACACATGAGTCTCTTTTTCCATTTGCTCCACTTATTTTTTAAAGAATGACAATGCACAAACAAAGGAAAAGTGAATTTCAAAGTCAGAATCAATCTCACCTAGGGTAAACAATTACATCAGGGATGTTAACTGCTCTGTGAAAGCTGTGCTGTGGCGTCCCATGAAAGTGTCTCTCATCAGAATCCATTGTCATATTTTCCTGCATTGGACATATTTATAACCCCATAATATATCATTTAACTAAAAAGTCCACATATAATTTGTTCAAGCATCAAAAAGAGTCAAGAAGTGTGCAATAAAGGTTTGAATCCCATGTGAAATTTGGAAATGTCTAGGAACATAATTGAAAATAATATATGTAATAAATGGCTTGAAGGTTTGCTCACATAGTTCGCACTACAAGTAATGCAAAAACAAGTAATACCTTACAGATGATCTTTAATTTTTCAATAAGCTCTTCTGGGACTTTTCTGTGTGAACCTTTCACCAAGTAATCCGTGCTGCCTTTGCCACCAATAGTCTTACCTCTATTCAAAATAAATAATTAATTAAAAACTATCAAAAAATTACTAACATCATTTAAGATTCAGAAACATACATTTAACCAAAGGCCCAAACAAATCAGTAATCATATATGAATGGCCTTCAAAACTTCCAAACAACAATTAATAATTAATAGATGAAAAACCGCTGTAGAGAAAAGCCATCAACTCTCTCTCTCTCTCTCATCAAACACATCAAACTTTAAGACTAATCACTGAACCATTAAGTTCCAAGGAAAATCAAGAAAACGACAAAAATAGCAAGATACTCACGTTTGATCAAGATTCGGAGCCTCGCAGTATGATGGGCCGTTATTGTGGCCCGATTCGAAGACAATAGAGCCAGCGGAGACAGCTAGAGCAATTGGGAGCAAAGAGCCAGCCCAAAATGACGCGAATGGTTTCCGAATGTTTTCAGAGCCCAAAACCTCCGCTGAAAAGCTTGATGAGGGAGCCACGCTCGGGTCTCGGTAAAAGGAGTTTCTGACTTTGGTGCAAATTTGTCTTGAGGAAGGACGCAGGCGAGAAATCCAAGCGGCGAACACCATGGTTGGACGCGGCGGCGTTAATGATAATTGTTAGCCGCTAGGGAAGTGTATACGGCTTAGTAAAAGCTGATTGGTGAAAAACGGTCGGTAGCGGAAGCTGATCAGTGATGACTGATGAGTGAATCAACGGTCGGTAGCGGAAGCTTATTTTTAGGATAATCCTGGGTTGATACACTTACGAGGATATAATATTCAATCCACCCAAATATTTTATTCTCAATTAGATTATTTTAGGATAAGTATCATTTTTGGTATTCAAAGTACCGAGAAATCTCATTAGCGGTACTTCAAGTTTGCAAAGTATTAAAATTAGTATCTCAAATAATTTTGATCTCAGTTTTAATATTAGACGTTAACTTTCCATTAAAGTTAACGAAAACATCAAATTTGGAGGTAAATAATAAATTTAATTTAAAAAATAATCAGAAAAATATTTGAAAATTCAAAAATATATAAATAAAAAATTGGAAATTTATAATTTTGTATTTAATAAAATAAAATATAATATAATTCAAAAAATAATAAAAAATATAAAAAAAATCGAAAAAATATTTAAAAAGGGAAAGAAAAAAAGAAAATATATGAATTTGTAATTAAGTAAATAAAATAAAATAAAATAATTAATTAAATTCAAAAGAATAGACAAAATATAATCCAAAACATAATTTATTTAATATGTATTTTGTAATTTCAAGAACAAATTACTATAATTAATTAAATTCGAAAAAGATATATGTAAAAATACAAAACAAATATTATTCTTTTAATAAATATTTCGTAAATTTTTTTAATTATTTAGTTATTTATAATTTATTTATTTATTTCTAATGTTTAAAATATTTTACTTATCATTTTTTATTATTATTAAAAAAATAAAAATAAAATAATAATTTGTGTAACTTGACCTCAAACAATAATTTGTATTTTATCATTTTTTTGAATTAGATTAATTATTGTATTTTATTTTATGAAATACAAAATTACATACAAAATTATAAATTTTCAGTTTTTAATTTCTATATATATATATTGAATTTTCAAAAATAATCTTTGAATTAAATTATATCTCTCTCTCGAAATTTGATGTTTCCGTTAACTTTAATTGAAAAGTTAACTGCGGGTATGAAAAGTGAGACCGAAATTAAACTTGGAGTACTAATCTTGATACTTTGCAAACTTAGGGTACTGAAACTGAAATTTCGCCATACTTTGGGTACCAAAAATGAGATTTACACTTGTTTTTAATACATTATATCATAAATTAATATTTACATTCTTAATTATATCCATATCGAATATCCTGTTAACGTCTTTATTAGATTATATTTGTAATTGATTGTATTACCATATTAGTTGCCTAGTTATAGGAATTAGTTCAACATTAGTTGGATATATATACATTAGTTAAGGAATAAAATTCTTTCATTGTATCACAAGTTAGGGTTTAGTATTTCTCTTCCACTGCGTCCCTTTTTTCTTGTGTATTTCCCCTAGCCGCACCTCCATCTTCTTCCCATGGCCGCCGACAAATCGGAGTTCCGCCCTGCCCTCGCCGTGTCCAACATCCGCAACCATATTCCCATCACTCTTGAGATGGAGAACGTTCAGTATGCAACGTGGGCTGAATTATTCAAGATTCATGCCCGTTCTCACCGAATCATCAACCATATCATTTCGTCCACGACGAACCCATCGAAGGAGCCCTCTACTAATGCCGAAAAGGAGTTATGGGAGACCTTGGATGACGCGGTTCTGCAGTGGATTTATTCCACGATCTCCTCCGATCTCCTCAACACAATCATCGTACCCGACTCGACGGCGAAGGCTGCGTGAGATCGCCTCCGGAATATTTTCCAGGACAACAAGCACTCGAGGGCTGTCACCCTTGAGTAGGAATTCTCCAGCACCACGATAGAGAGCTTCCCATCCGCTTCGGCCTACTGTCAGCACCTCAGGCTCCTCGCCGATCAACTGTCGAACGTCGGAGCTCCGGTCTCCAACGACCGCCTGGTTCTGCAGATGGTGGCCGGCGTGACAGACGGCTACAGCAATGTCGGCTCTATCCGTTGCCAGAGCAACCCTCTGCCGAAGTTTTACACAGCCCGTTCCATGCTCATCTTGGAAGAGGCGGGCCTTGCCAAGAGCGCAACGACGGCTGCTGCGATGCTCGTCACTGCGCCACCACTGCTGACATCATCCTATCCGCCATCCACGCGCCCTGAGTCTTCCGGTCGGCGCCCGAACAAGAAGAAGGGAAAAGTTACTGGCCATGGACATCCCTCGTCGACATCGGGTATGCCTCGTCCACAGTGGCCGCAGTGGTCGCCACCTTGGCAGCCGCAGTGGCAGTGGCAGTGGCCCTCGCCATCGTGCCCGTATCCAATTGCGATGTGGCCTAGTGCTCCTGCCCCGGCTCGTTCCCCCGCTCCTCAGCCGGGCCTTCTCGGTGTTCGTCCTCAGGCGTACGCCGCCTTCGACCCCCCCTCACAGACAGATGTTGAAAATGCCATGTACACGCTTGGAATCTCTCCTTCGGATCCAAATTGGTACATGGACACGGGTGCTACATCCCACATGACGTCTTCCCGAGGTACACTCTCGTCTTATGTCAATTCGAGCATTAATGATGGTATTATTGTCGGTAACGTCTATTCCGATTTCTGGTTATGAGCAGTCTAGACTTCCCCACTCGTCCACTCTTGGTTTAAATAATGTTCTGCATGCTCCGAATATTGTTAAAAACTTTGTGTCTGTGAGGAAGTTTACTGCTGATAATTCTGTGTCTGTTGAGTTTGATCCATTTGGTTTTTCTGTTAAGGACTTTCGGACGGGGAAGCCACGTATGAGATGTGAGAGTAGAGGCCTACTATATCCCATTACGTCTTCCATGTTGTCCTCTGTCAGCATGCGTCACCAGCACCCCTTCCATTTGACATAATCGTTTGGGTCACCCGGGCGTTCCTGTGTTAGAGTCTCTTAGAAGAAATAATCATATTGTTTGTAATGGACAATTATCTTCAGCAGTTTGTTCTTCTTGTTCTTTGGGTAAACACATTAGATTTTCGTTTATGGAATCTACATCTCGAACCAGTTTTCCTTTTAATATTGTTCATTGTGATGTATAGACGTCCTCTGTTTTGAGTCCTTCAGGACATCGATATTATGTTCTCTTTTTGGATGATTTTACAAATTATTTATGGACCCTTCCTCTAGCTCATAAATCTATTGTATTTGTAACATTCTTGAAGTCTCGTTCACTTGTCAAAACACAGTTTGAGAGGAATATTAAGGCTTTTCAATGTGACAATGGGAGGGGATTTGATAATAAGTCGTTCAGAGATTTTGCTACACTTCATGGGATGATTTTTCATTTTTCTTGTCCATACACCTCTTCCCAAAATGGTAAAGCTGAATGCCAAATTCGTACTATTAATAATATGGTTCGTACCTTGCTCACTCATGGATCCATACCGTCCTCATTTTGGCATCTTGCCCTACAGATGTCCACTTACCTTTTGAATATTCTTCCGAAGAAAGGTCTGTCTTCTCATACTCCGGTCTCTCTTCTCTAACACAAATGCCCAACCTATGATCATATTCGTGTGTTTGGTTGTTTGTGTTACCCGTTGTTCCCATCCACGTCTATTCACAAACTTCAGCCCCTCTCTACTCCGTGCGTCTTCTTGGGGCTTCCATCGAGTCACCGTGGGTATATGTGTTATGAGATCTCCACTAAAAACTCTTTGTTTCTCGTCATGTCATCTTTGATGAGTCTCGATTTCTGTTTAGTGAAGTCCAGTCCTCCTCCCCTTCATCGTATGAGTTCCTCGAAGATGGTCCCTCTCCTTATGTCAAGTTTCACCAGGCTTGCACTCCTACCCCCCATTCCCAGCCTCGAGTGACTGTCGTCCCTCCAGTTGTTCCTTCAGTCGTCACTCCGGTGGTCTCTAACCGTCCTGCCACCCGTAGCCAAAGTGGAATTTTTAAGCCTAAGAGGGTGTTCAATCTGTCTTCCACTGTTGTCCGTTCTCCTCTTCCTAAACGTCCCATTGATGCTCTTATGGACCCTAATTGGAAGGTGGCTATGGATGATGAATTTAATGCTCTTATTGGTAATAAGACATGGGTGTTGGTACCCCGTCCTCCTGATACTAACTTTATTCGTTGTATGTGGATTTTTACTCACAAGGTACGCGCCGATGGTTCTTTTGAGAGACACAAGGCTCGTCTTGTGCGAGATGGCAGGACTCGGCAAGTGGGTATTGACTGTGGCGATACGTTTAGTCCGGTGGTCAAACCAGCGACTATTTGGGTGGTCCTAAGCTTGGCTATATCCAAGCAATGGTCTGTTCATCAGTTGGACATAAAAAAATGTTTTCCTCCACGGTGAGTTGGCTGAAACAGTGTATATGCATCAGCCGCTTGGGTTTTGAGATTCTTAGCATCCAGATCATGTCTGTTTGTTGAGAAAGTCTTTGTATGGGTTGCGACAAGCTCCTCATGCGTGGAACAGGCATTTCACGGATTTTGTGTCTACTCTTGGATTTCGTCGCAGTGTGTCAGACCACTCCCTGTTTGTGTTTCACAATGCTGAACGAGTGGCCTATCTACTTCTGTATGTGGATGACATCATCTTGACAACCTCTTCGGATATCCTTCGTTGTGAGTTTGTGTCCCGGTTGAGCTTTGAATTTGCCAAGAAGGACTTGGGTCCTTTACATTATTTTCTAGGCATTGCCGTGACGCCTCACAAGGGGGGGTTGTTTTTGTCTCATAATAGGTACACTAAGGAGATAATTCACAGAGCTGGTTTGGAAGACTGTAAGCCGGCAGCTACTCCTGTTGACACAAAACCAAAGCTCGCTGCTGCTGAGAGTCCCCCTCTGCCGAACCCGACTCTCTACCGTAGTCTGGCTGGTGCTCTACAGTATCTCACTTTTACACGTCCTGATATTGCCTATGCGGTCCAGCAAGTGTGTTTATTCATGCACGATCCCAAGAAGTGCATATGCTTGCCTTGAAGCGCATTCTCCGCTATCTTCAGGGCACTGTGACTCTCCGCCTTTATCTCTCACCATCGTCGACTACATCTCTTATCTCCTATACTGATGCAGATTGGGCCGGACTGCCCGGATACTCGCAGATCTACCTCTGGCTACTGTGTTTTTCTTGGGGACAACCTGATCTCGTGGTCTGCAAAGCGGCAGCCCACTCTTTCTCGCTCGAGTGCTGAGGCCGAGTATCGGGGTGTGGCTAATGTTGTGTCTGAATCTTGTTGGCTTAGGAATTTGCTGCTTGAACTGCACCATCCTATCATGACTGCTACGTTGGTCTACTGTGATAATATCAGTGCGGTGTATCTTGCGGGGAATCCGGTTCAACACCAACGTACGAAGCACATTGAGTTAGATATCCATTTTGTTCGTGAGAAGGTCGCACAGGGGCAAGTTCATGTGCTGCATGTTTCTTCTCGGTCTCATATCGCTGATGTGTTCACTAAGGGTCTTCCCTTGGTACTGTTTGATGATTTTCGTTCCAATCTCAATGTTCGTCCTCCTCCCGTTTCGATTGCGGGGGAGTATTAGATTATATTTGTAATTGATTGTATTACCATATTAGTTGCCTAGTTTATAGGAATTAGTTCAACATTAATTGGATATATATATATATATATATATATTATATATATATATATATATAATATTGTATTGTTCGGCTAGGAGGGCATTAAGGAATCAAATTCTTTTCAGTCTTTTCATGTTTTCTCACAAATCTTTTCGCTCTTATTCCCTTATCTTTTATCATATATGCAGACGTTATGCTTCAAAACAATTCATTCTTCATTGATTTTTAACCAATTTATCGACAAGTAATCATTATTTCTCTACAGATTCAACTGAAAATGAAAACTGACACGAGTAAAACTTTCTTTTCTTTTGTTCATAATTTGGAAGATGATAAGTTAATGTGAGTTTCATTCAATTTGCGGTCTATTAAATTTCCTTGAGAACGCGATTTTTATAATTCATAATTATATAATTTGAAACGTTGTACTATGCAATTATACATGATTTTATACTGCATAGAACAAAAAAAAAAAAAAGAGCCTACTTCAAGATTTATTTTACATAATTGTGTACTAATTTTTATCAGATATATTTACACAAGATTATCAGATTATGGAATTATAATCCTACTTTTAGGTACGGCGGAGAGACACTTGTCGTGGGCGTAGAACCAATTTTTCTTGTTTAATATGATATTGGACAATGTATGTGCATGATGGAATCAACTAAACCGATCTAAATTCACCATGCTTTATTCCATCCTTGAATTTTTTAGGATAGTACTAGCCACTGAAGCTTATTTCAGAGATATGGTCAATCTATCAATGTCATGAATTAGTACGCATTAGGAATGATATTTCGAACGATTGTGAATGTCAAAGACGACAACAAATGGTGGCGCTGGAGTTGGCGGTGAGGATGTGCTCCACACTCTGATTCTTAATCGCACAAGAAAATTATTGACTGCGTGCTGGGAGAAAGAGGTATCGGAGTTTGGGCAAAATTCAAGGTTGGTGTGAAAGAATTCAGGACATGAAATTGCAATTGGCGAAGGTTTTCAATTTAAATGGGCGAAGAATGATCTTTCGAGTGTTATCTCTAGATGTTAATTGCGGTCATATGTGCACGCATCGTTGGAGTGCATCAATTTTTTTTAAACGTGAGATGGATCGATAACGTGCACACACATGGAGCATGTTTTCAATCAATAAAACATAACCATGTTAGTTCCAAGTTGGTGTCGTTACTGATTTTGGAAAATGTTCGAACAATCGCTCAGCCGACATCAATCGGTGTTTCGAAAGGCAGTATTGATTAGAAATATCTTACAAATTTGCATATCTTACTGTGAGAAAGGTGAGGAAATAGGTACTTGGTGATATTGGAGCTCTAAGCACTGGTATGGGTCATGGAGCGCCCCAGGCAGATCCAATCATAAGCACTAACTGATTTTCTATATGCATATTTGTAAAATTTGAAGTTCTATGATTTTGAAAATAAGTCTCAGTTTTATGATGTTGTTATCAATGTTAACCAACACTGACTACCAATATCAACCAGAGTTAAAATAAAAATATGCAGTGAAAATAAAACTTAAGAACACAGCAAATTAATTCAGTTCACAAGTAAAAGTACTTGTGAACTTGGGTGTACAAACCCGAAAACTATATTACTTTCTTGTTCACGATAAATACAAAAATATGAAGTAATATATGAAAACTAAAATATCAGAAACTTGATACTAAATACTTGTCGCCGTGATAATAAGATCTTCTCCGTTGGTTACGCAACTTCGAAGAACTTCTTAATCTCGAACAATGGCTCCAAGTAGCAATCTTACTTGTGTTCTTCCTTGATGCTTTGCATCGCTCGTTCCTTGCTTTTCCGTGCGTCTCTTGGTTGTGGAAAAGATTGGTTTGTCTTGTGTCCTTGTGTTGTCTTAAATAGACAAGTTCTAAAGTCCTAGTTTTGATAAACAAGGAAAATAAATCCTAAACAAAATTTAGGAAACTAATTAAAGTCCTAATCATAAACTGGGAAACAAATAAAGTCCTAAATCTAGTTCCCTAATTCATTTTGAGCCCAAGAAAGGCAAACAACTAAATAAGGAATTATTCCCAAGAATAAAATCCTCAACAATCTCCCCCTTTTGCCTTTCTGGACAAAATACCCAAGACGTATGAAAATGATAAAAAGACTAAAAACTCCCCCTAAATTGGAAACTCCCCCTAAATTAGAAACTCCACCTAAATGAAGTAACAATTGTTTAAATCAAACAAAAATGAACCATATTCACAGCAGCGTCTTCACATTATTCTCCCCCTTTTTTGTTCTGAAAGCAAAAGGACTTCAACAAACGAGTCCCTAAGCGCCTGGTGCTGTGCAACCTGGTTATCTAACAAAGTAATCTTGGCTCGGACTAACGGAGCAGAAAAATGAACCATGTTGGTACTGATATTGGGAATACCAGAACCAACACCAGACATGACACCAGCTCGAAGAGACGCCTTGATGCTTAAAGAAGGTAATCAGATTCTGCTTCACAAAAACATCAATGGGGGACTCGACGCTTAGCAATCAAGCACCGATTTTGAAATCCCAAGAACAGCTCTTCAGCTTCACTCGTCAAGAACCTCGTGGAGATTGGTTCAAAGTCTTCAATCTCGACGGCTTGAGACGGAGCCTCACTAGAGCTAGCAGAGTGGTCGGAGGCAAATGTTGACATCGGTGCACTGGCAGATGGAACATTGTCAGAATCGAAGCTCGGAGAAGAGGCAGGATTTTCTGCAAGGGATGTTGGTTTCGGTGACACAACACCAGAACCAACATGGGCTGACACGGCAACTTTGGACTTCTTCTTTTCTCTCTTTGGGTGGAACTTTCTTATTAGCTAGACACACAGTCTGTTGGGTGATGGTGAATTCGATATTCTGCAAGAGACTGAAAAATAACTACAAACAAAAAATCGAGTGTCGTAGGCAGTAAAATTTGGAGAAAGAAAAATGAAAAACCTTAACTTTGTCAATATGGAAAATTCGTAAGCAATAGATAAAAGAAGGGGATGAACAAAGTAAAGTTAAAAAAATAACTCCCCCACTCTTTCTCAAAATAAGACACACGATCTCTATGCTTAAATAGCCCACTATCTCTTATTTGGAGAATAAAAATCACAAATCCCAACTACAAATTAAAACCAAGATAGAGCTAGACTTTTATAAACCATCACCATAGTTGAACAAAGCATTTGCGAAGCAATTTCTCACTCACCAAATCAATATCTTTATTACCTGTCCAACCGTCCGATTACAACTCCACTGAAATACGCGGTTAGCAAGATTCAAAACAAGATTAAGAGAATTCAAGATAGACATGAACATAAATAACAGAACACACAGCAAGAAGACATCTTCTCAAAGTATGAATGTCCTACAGGATGCCTAAAAATTATGACCTAAAAGGTTATATAAAAAAAATTATGGTTTTAGTGACTTGATCCAATGTTGCTTTTTATTACTGATGACATTATAACCAACATTGCCTCAGGTGAAGTCAATGAAAACTTACCCCTTAACCCAAGTTAATGATTACGTCAAGATCGCTCAAGAAGGTGGAATTTAAAGATTGGATCAATTTGTAAACAGATTTTATTCATCTTTTTAGAGATTTGAAGAGAAATAACATATCTTCAGCAATTGCTGTTAACACCTCTTGTTTTTTGACCTGGGAGAAAACCAGTTTCTGCGGGCAAGCTCCACAATCACCTAATCGAAGAGGTTAGTCTTTTTGTCACCACTTTTATTGCAACACAAGACCTTATCGAACTTTCAACCAGACTCAATGCATTTGGATTATGTATGAAACGAAAAATAAAAATGCATGCAAAATTATACAGATGTTGTGACTGATGTTGGTATTGGGTGTCACAACATCAAAATCAATATTGGCTTAGACAATGCACATACCGAGATCTCTTCTCAAACGAGAGAAGGTCTCTAAATCTAATGCCTTCGTGAAGATGTCAGCAAGCTGATTGTCTGTTCCTATATGCTCAAGGCTAACTATCTTCCTCTCAACCAAGTCTCGAATAAAGTGGTACTTTATATCAATGTGTTTGATTCGAGAAAGCTGGACTGGATTTTTCGAGATATCAATGGCACTGGAATTATCACAGAGCACAGTCAATGTTCTTCTATGTAGACCGTAGTCCTCTATCATTTGGTTCATCTATAATAACTGTGTACAAGCACTTCCAGCTACAATATACTCGGCTTTAGCTGTATAAAGAGAAATACAATTCTGTTTTTTGCTATACCAAGATATAAGATTCTTAGCATATTTGGACACAGAAATAAAAATACCATCATCCAGTTGTTTAATTTGCAAACTAAGAAAGTAAGAGAGATTACCTTCCATGCTCATCTTGAATGTATCAGGCATTTTCGTAATAAACTCACTTACCATCGATTCAATACGAGTGACTGGATCAAATGTCTTATCTGAATCTGAGTCTGATTTTGGATCAGCTTGAGTCGATGTTGGGTTTGATGTTGAGTTCCCAGAACCGTCATTGAAACTAACATTACCAATTTCTTCAATTTCAGCACCTGCATCTTCGATTTGGTAGCAGTTGTCCGACTTCCTCTGACCAGTAAGTATACATGTATTGCCCATATCATAAACTTTACACTTTTCATGAGTGAACTTGACATTAAAACCACCATCGCACAGTTGGCTGATGCTTATCAAGTTCGCAGTTAAGCCTTCAACAAGTAACACGTTCTCGAGCTTCGCAATACCAGGCAAGTGAAGAGTTCCTTGGCCAATGATTTGGCCATTTGCACCTCCACCATACTTCACCTTTCCTCCATGAAGTTTGACAATATTCGAGTGGAGATCTTCCGAGCCGGTCATGTGCTTAGAGCATCCACTATCAAAATACCAGGTTCCAGGGACGTAGGATTTCAGGGAGGTACAGATCATGTTACACTTGATATCATTTTTCTTGACCCAAAACTTTTTGAACCTGGTGTTGGTTTTGGTGTTGGTTTTCAGGAAACCAACATTGGATTCAGCATTTAGCTTTGACCTTTTAAAATGAGTTTGTTTGCCAACAAGCTTCCAGCAGTATGGTTGTATGTGACCTGGTTCACCACAGTGATGACACACATATTGTCTTCTTCTCCTCTTGTGGTGTTTGGTCGACTTCACCTTTTGACTTGAAATTGGCTTTTGAACATGCTTGTATCCAATCCCGTGTTTCGAAGAATTCGGGATACTCGATTCCATAATTTCATCCAGCTTGGCCTTGCCCTTGTTGAGGTTTGTGAGGGTTTTTTGGACCTTCTTCAATTCGGTCTTTACTCATTCTAGCTCATCATCCTTTTTGGTGAGGGACGACTCCAATCGGACAATTATATTCAGTTGGTTATTCTTTTCCTGAGTCAGTTTATCCACCTCGATCTTAAGATCCTTGACTTTGAGTACTTGTTTTGCCCAACTAACAAATAATTGCTTATGCTCAATGCACAACTTCTCGTACTCGTCAAGAGATTCATCATCCTCTGTATCCATAGTACCTAGACAAATAAGGATTAGTACTTAAAAGGTTAAGTAACCCGCTCTAGATGCCAATTGTAAAATTTGAAGGTCTATGGTTTTGAAAATAAGTCTCAGTTTTATGATGTTGTTATCAATGTTAACCAACACAGACTACCAACATCAACCAGAGTTAAAATAAAAATATGCAGCGGAAATAAAACTTAAGAACACAGCAAATTAAATTCAGTTCACAAGTAAAATAACTTGTGAACTTGGGTGTACATACCCGAAAACTATATTACTTTCTTGTTCACGATCAATACAAAAATATGAAGTAATATATGAAAACTAAAATATCAAAAACTTGATACTAAGTACTTGTCGCCATGATAATAAGATCTTCTCCGTTGGTTACGCAACTTCAAAAAACTTCTTGATCTCGAACAATGGCTCCAAGTAGCAATCTTGCTTGTGTTCTTCCTTGATACTTTGCGTCGCTCGTTCCTTGATTTTCCGTGCGTCTCTTGGTTGTGGCAAAGATTGGTTTGTCTTGTGTCCTTGTGTTGTCTTAAATAGACAAGTTCTAAATTCATAGTTTTGATAAACAAGGAAAATAAATCCTAAACAAAATCTAGGAAACTAATTAAAGTCCTAACCATAAACTAGGAAACAAATAATATCCTAAATCTAGTTCCCTAATTTACTTTGAGCCCAAGAAAGACAAACAACTAAATAAGGAATTATTCCCAAGAATAAAATCCTCAACAATATTTAATATACATATGTTTGGTGACCTAAACTACCAGAAATTGCATTTGGTGAGAAAGGGAGCGTAGAAGGATAAACTACCAGAAATTGCATTACAAATTTCTTAAAAATTGAAAAGAATACAATACTACAACATAAATTTGCACCTAAAGAACTGCGTACTACCTTATTTTTCAAAATAATATGAAATTGAAAACTATCTACTACAAAATACAAACACATAATTGTATATTTGTTTGGTTTGTAAACTCTACTATGAATGCAATAACTCCAGCAACAAGAATACAATACTACACAGTTTACCAGAATCAATATCCAATAATACACTACCCATTTACAAACTACAAAATTGTAAGCTAGATATTGTAAAATAAAAGATACAAATTGTATACTACTAAATTAATATTCAATACACTGTCAAAGCAAAATTACATACTGCACAACCATGAAATAGTATTTCACTATAGTATGCATTTAGTTGAAGTAGTATGGAATAAGTCCCATACTACTGGGAAAAAATACTACAGATAAAGGCAAAATCCTTTTGTGGACTAAATCCTTTTTCCCACATAAATTTCCTAATAAGCAAACCAAAAATTATAAATTTTTATTTATTTGTTCATATTATATGTACCCATATACATTATTTATGGGATTTAATATGAATGAATTTCAATCAAAATCAAAAAACACAAGGATTAAATACCATATACTCTAAGTCTCACAGTAGCTTCACAATGTGGCTTTAGAACTTCAAAAAAATGGACTTCACAGTAGCCCCATAGATCACAGAGTCGAAAAACATATAAACACACAAAAAATAATCGACAATATGGAATTATCTAGCCCTTGCCTATTTTAAAACATCTTTTTTTTTTCGACCTGGGTAGTTTGCAAATACCATATTAGTGCAATATGACATTTCAAATTACAGGAGCCATCAAAATAGAAAAAAAGAAAAATTGTAAAACTCACAATTAAATACCATAAATCATTTTTGTCCTGAAGTTTTCACTAAACTTTCATAATAAATAAATAAAAAAGTTTGATCTTTGTTCTGGGCAAAAGTTGGTTTTCTAGTGGTTATGTAGAATGGTCATCTCCTTGTTATGGATGTGCAAACAGTGGTAGCGAATTTTGGTAGTGTTTGATTAGAGCGTGAAGTGTTTGGTGAGATTAAAGGAGATGTAATGGGAAGTGTTATTGGATGTGGCATGGGGAATAGGATTAGCAGGAGGTACAGTCTCTAAGCTGAAGTCCTTATGAAAGGGGAAAATTTGTTCATCAAACTCAACATGCCTTGTGATAATGACTTTGTTGTTTGGTAAAAGAACCTTGTAACCCTTGTGAGATGGGCTGTAACCTAAGAATGAACTCTTGGTGCTTATGAACTGCAACTTGTGTTTATTGTAAGGTCTTAGGTAAGGGTAGCACAAACAACCAAAAACTTTAAGAGTAGAGTAATCTGGCTTGTGCTTCGTGAGGAGTTCAAAAGGAGACTTGTGTAAAGTATTTTGAGAAGGGACTCTGTTTATGAGGTAAACATAAGTGAAAAAGGCATCATCTCAATGTCTTGTTGGCACGTGAGAATGAGACAGAAAGGATAAACCAACCTCTACAATATGCCTATGCTTCCTCTCTGCCAATCCATTTTGTTGAGGAGTATAAGGATAAGAAATTCTGTGGATTATTCCTTGTTGGAGGAAAAATGAAGATAAAGCTGTGAATTTTCCCCCTTCATCACTTTGAACCATCTTGATGTTTTTGTTGAACTGAGTTTTGATCATAGTGTGAAAGTGAATGAAGGCATATGCAGTATCAGATTTTAATTTCAGGAGATATATCCAAGTGAATCTTGTTTTGTGATCTATAAAACCAACATAGTAACTAAAACCATGAAAAGATTTGATGGGAGATGGTCCCCATAAATCTGTATGGATTAGATCAAGCACATCATAATAATCTGAATGAGAATCAGGAAAGGGGAGCTTATGAGACTTTGATTGCATACAAGCTGAGCATAAAGACTCATTTTTATTATCAATGAAGGAAACATTACATCTTTGCAGAGCTTTTCTAACAACATTAAAAGAGGGATGTCCTAATCTACAATGCCAGGTCTGTAAATTAAGGACTTTATTGGAAATAGCAGAATTAACTTCAGGATTGAAAACAGGTTGATGTGCTTGATGGAATGTAGCAGATGAGTGATCTTTTAGATTGATGAGCTTGAACATGTACAGCCCATACTTAAGAGTTCCTTTGAGAAGGGGGGTTCCTGTGGAGATGGCCTTTACAACACAATAGTTAGGATAAAACTCAAAAAAGACCTGATTGTCTTGAGCAAATTTTGAAACACTGATGAGGTTCTTTCTAACATGAGGAATGTGAAGTAGATTTCTAAGGTGAAAGGATGATTTGTGGTTAGGAAAAGATAATTGATCAGCAACTATAGAATCACCAAAATGAGCAATAGCCATACATGTACCATTGGCTGCTTGAACAGTGTCATTTCCTTGATATTCAGAGGCAAGATTGATGTTGTTCATGTCATAGGTGATGTGATTGGTTGCTCCTGAGTCAGGGTACCAACTGCTTTCAGATAGGAGATCTTGATTTCCAATATTAACCAGGTTAACAGAACTGTTGCTGCTAGGATAGGAATCTTCTGAAGATTGAGCTGCATAGCCTCTAGAGTTGTTACTAGGATTGAAGTGAATATCCATCCTATAGTAACATTTATCACCTGTGTGATTGTTATAATGACAAATCTGACACCTCGGTCTATATCCTCATCAATATGTGCCTCTGCCTCCTCTTCCTCTAAAGGTAGAATCTCTTCCTCTTCCTCTTACATTGGCTCCTCTTCCTCTAGGAAAACCACCTATTCCTCTGCCTTGTGGCTGAGTTGTTGCAAGATTGACAGAAAATGATGAATCAGTGCCCATGGTCTCAGCAGTTTCAAGCCTGTTCTCAAAGCTTAATAGGATAGAATGAGCTTCTCTGAGATCACAAGGAGAAACTCTTGCAGTTATAGAAACCACCACAGGGTTGTACTCTGCACCTAGGATAGAAAGAAGATGCAAAATCTGGCTTTGATCTGAAATCCTCTCTCCAGTAGTTGCAATCATGTCACAGCAAGACTTGATTTTGTTGATGTACTCTCTCATGGTAAGGGATCCTTTCTTCATGGTTTGGAGTTGCAGTCGATATTGCATTGCCTTGGCATTGCTCTCATTGGCAAAACTGGTTAGTAAAGCTTCCCAGATCTCATTTGGTGAGGTTAATCTAACTGTAGTAACTAAGACAGTCTCTGATAATGAGGAAAGGAACCAAGAGGCCAAGAGTTGATCTTGTTTTATCCATGCTGGATTAAGAGTTTGCTCTCCTTCAGATGAATTTGGGATAAACTGGTCTGGTATAGTGGAGACGCCAGTAAGAGAATCAAATAAACCATATCCTCTCACAGCTATAAGGACTTGTTGTCTCCACATCAGGTAATTTCTATCATTTAGCTTAATGCTAAGAAGTTGACTTTGTAACTGGATAATTGGTTCAGTATAACCAGCAGGGTTATTTGTGTGTGGGAGATGGGAAAAAGGCTGGGCCATGGCTGCAGGTGCGGATTAGGAAAGAAAAAATAAATAAAATGCAGATGGTTTAGAGACAAGCAATTAAGTGCCTGCTCTGATACCATATAAAAGAAGCAATAAGCTCAACAATATTTCAAGTTTAAGACTAAAGGAATAATCTCAAAATAGGAAAGCTTCTATATTCAATGTGCTCAATACATTACATACATTATTCAAATGAGGGATAAAGCATCATATTTAAAACCATCTAGGATCAATTTGGCCTATACACGTGTAGGGAAGGAATGAGCTCGTACAGCTACATCTAGCCCTAAGCATGCTGCCGAAACTAGTCGTTTGCATTCAGTCCTTTATGGTTTGAGGTGCATGTGCCAAACAAGTGTGTGTCTGAGGAGGTTTTGGCTGTATCTGCTGATGTATGATTATGACCATGCATGTGTGCGACATGCATGGCTGCTGCTTATAGATATGTCCTAGTGGATTTATCTATATACTAAAGCTTGGATTTGTACATTACTAACATTCGTGGATATGCGTTTCTTCTTCCTTAACAAAAATTAAAAAAAATCCAAAGTTAAAACTATCACAACATTAATTTAAGTATCACAAGTTATATTGAAAGTATAAAATAAAAAAAAACTTTTCCGACTTCAACTCATGATATATATATTCCATAGTCAATGTATCATAATTTACATTTTTGATAGTATTTGTTTCACCTAGAAGTCGAGAAGCACTTTTGTTTAGAGTTTGCAAGAACTCTCACAGTCAAAAGGCAAGGTGTGCCGGTTTTTGTGTCCTTACACACATAAATATTAAATCTGTGAAGAACAACTTTTTTTCTTTGTAGTGTATCTACCTTATGCTTTGTTATTTAGTTATATTTTCTATTTTTGTAACTTGTGTTGGATATATTACGAGCACAAACAGGGATTGTATAGTATATCACTAAAACTGGAAAAATAAAACAGAAAAAGTTATAAAGTCGAGTCAAGTTAAGAACTCTGTCCGCAAGACGAAATTGCCTCGGTAGTGCCTTTCGGTTTTGGCAATTCATCCCCAAAGATAAAATGACTTCGTCTCTGGTATTATAGCACCGTAAATACCAGCGAACTCGAAGAGTATGGACTAAACTACGTAAAGAAAGATGCAGAAAGATGTGTATGCTGTATACTGAGAGTTCTCTGATTTTCAGGTGTTTCAGGTATGTCAAAAAATGAGGAGCCTCTCACCCTTGTATAGGGGTTCCAGCGGGGGTAACAACAGCCAGCTTAATGACGTCCTTAAAGGCATTATTAAGACATTCAAACTAGCAGAATGAACCTGGACAGGTACAGCGTGTACATGCATTGCATGTTGAGTTCGTATGTTTTGGAAACGTACCTGAAAGGTCAGACGTGTGCTTGTTGTTTTCGTACCGCCAGAAGTCCAAATGACCACTCAGGGAGCGTGTGCTTTCAAAACGCACGCAACTAAAAAGGTAACCTGGATTGAACCAGGACCCCCATACGGATCACCTCAATTGGACCAACCAATTCAGACCAATTTTCCAAGACCCAAGTCCCAGGACTAGGGCCCAGGGCCAAAGACTGGGTTCGGGTCGGGATCGGGCTCAGATCCGCCACCGGCTTCATCGAAGGCGGACGGGCGAACCCAAGTCCAAGAGCCCGCGTAAGCTTTGTTCACACAAAGTCTACAACACCCACTGGCCCACTTGATGTCCACTAATGAAATGTAATCATTTTTAAACTCCCTTCCACATTGATTAACATTCAATATGGGATAAACAATAAAGCACTTAAGCAACCATTCAACTTCAAAGCATTATTTCTCACTCACCAATAATTGGATTTGAGAAATTCAAAATGCTACGATTATCTACACGACACGTAGATCGAGCCTATACAATTCGTTAACACGAATTTTCGCTGTACCATTAAATTGATTAAATACAATTTACCAACAATCCCCCACATGAGTGAGAAACTCCAAAATGAAAAACATGAATGCAAATACATAGCTCAATCCTTAAGAGACAATAGAGAATAGGGATAGGTGGCTTGTGGCTTTGAACCCTCCTTAGTTAATATTACCGAGCATACCGGCGGATTATTGAATATAATTCTTGAACTATTCCCCTTTGTGTATACTAGACAATAGTACCAACCCACTAAGGTCTCAGAATTCTTCCGTTATCATGTTTGTGTCCATTTCTGGCCATGGACAACTTCTTTGGATTCATAAGCATTCAGTAGAAGCGGCCCTCACTTCTCGCTTACATAGGTGATTCTTAAACGAGTATTCTGTCGTACTCAAGTCAAAGACCTGCACAAGAATCATTAAAACTTAGAGATTTATCCTCACCACATGACAGATTAAAAACTCTACTTTTGCCGTTAAGGAATAGAGTCGTAGAGTTTTACTTACCCAGAATTTTATAGTTTAGTTTTCCCATTGAACCAAGTTTGTGGGATCTCCACTCATCATGGTTGGGTTTCCACTAACATCATCTTTAAGATGTGGATTTCACTCCCATTCCTTCAAGCAACTTATACATCTGATCTCGAGCTATGGTTTTAGTGAATGGATCTGCTAGATTATCTATCGACCTTACGTAGTCAACTGAGATAATCCCATTCGACAACAAATGTCTTACGGTGTTATGTCTCCAATGAATATGTCGAGACTTACCGTTATACAAACCACTTCTCGCCCTTCCAATAGTAGCTTGACAATCGCAGTGAAGCATAACTGGCGGCACGGGTTTCTCCCAACATGGAATATCTTCCAAAAAGTTACGAAGCCATTCTACTTCTTCACCTTCTTTGACCAAAGCGACAAACTCGGATTCCATGGTGGATCGGTCTATACATGTTTGTTTAGTGGATTTCCAAGAAATAGCTCCTCCCCCTATTACAAACACATACCCACTTATTGATAGTGAGTCCTTTGAGTCCGATATCCAGTTTGTATCACAGTAACCTTCAAGTATCCTGGGGTATCTACCATAATGTAGCCCAAAGTTCAGAGTATACTTTAAGTATTTCAAAACTCTCACAAGCGCTTTCCAGTGTTCTCCACTTGAATTGCTTGTATATCAACTCAGTTTGTTTACCAAGCAAGCTAGATAAGGTCTTGTATAGTTAGAGATGTACATCAGACATCCAATGATCCTAGCATAGTCCTTTTGAGCAACAGGGTCACCTCTGTTTTTACTTAAGTGAACATCGAGTTCCATAGGTGTCTTTGCTGGAAGACTATCATGTGCATTGAATTTCTTGATCACTTTCTCAATGTAATGAGATTGTGATAAGACAATTACATCTGGAGTTCTTATGATTCTTATGCCAAGAATTGTGTCAGCAACTTCCAGATCCTTCATGTCAAAATTCCTTTTTAGCATGAGTTTCGTCTCGTTAATCACTTGTAAGTTTCTACACATGATTAACATATCATCTACATAAAGACATACTATAACAAATCTGTCATTAGTATTCTTAATGTAGACACACTTGTCGCACTCGTTTATTTTGAACCCATTTGACATCATCACTTCGTCAAATTTCAAGTGCCATTGTAAAGGTGCTTGTTTCGAGCCACATAAAGACTTAACCAGTTTGCACACATTTCTTTCTTGTCCAGGTCTTACAAAATCCTCAGGTTGTTCCATATAGATTTCCTCTTTTAAATCACCATTTAGAAAAGTTGTTTTAACATCCATTTGGTGAATCTCAAGATTGTGCAAAGCAGCAATCACTAGAAGCACCCGGATAGAGGTAATTCTCGTCACATGAGAGTATGTATCAAAGAAATCATATCCCTCCTTCTGGAGAAATCCTTTCACAACCAGACGAGCTTTATACTAATCGAATGATCCATCAGCTCTGAACTTTCGTTTCAAAATCCATTTACTCCCTAAAGGTTTACAACCTTCAGGTAAATCAGTCAGAAACCACGTATGGTTCTGCATGATCGAATCGATCTCGCTCTGTACTGCTTCCTTCAAAAATGAACAATCAGTCCGTGACAAAGCTTCTTTCAATGAATTTGGTTCTTCATCTAAGAGAATAACCACATAGTCGGGACCGAAATCCTTAGCAACTTTAGCTCAATTGCTCCTTCTAGGAGTTAGAGCTTCAAGTTCTGAACTAGGTCATTTACGAGACTTAGGTTCAACCCCCACAAGTTCGTGACTTGTAGTTCCTTCAGAATTTCCAGTGTTTGAACTGGATGCAGCTTTATCCTTACAAGGATAGATATCTTTAAAGAACATCGCATTCCTGGACTCAATGGTAGTTCCGACATTCATGTCCGGAACATCTGACCTATGAATGGTAAATCGATAGGCGCTACTATTTAGTGGATAACCAATAAAAATACAATAAACCATTTTGGGTCCGATTGTCACTTGCTTCGGTAGAAGCACTTCTACCTTCGCTAAACACCCCCACACTTTGAGGTATTTATAAGAAGGTTTCCTTCCTTGCCATAACTCATTGGGAGTCTCGTCCCTACCTTTAAGTGGAATTTTATTGAGGATATAGTTTGCCGTAAAAACAGCTTCCCCCCACATGTTCTGAGGTAACCCAGAACTAATCAACAACGCATTCATCATCTCTTTCAAAGTACGATTCTTGCGTTCTGCAATGCCATTCGATTGAGGTGCATACAGAGCTGTAGTTTGATGAATTATGCCACTTTCGTTGCACAACTCCTCAAACGGAGCTATGTATTCCCCTCCTCTATCACTTTGAATAGACTTGATTTTGCAGTTAAGTGGATTTTTGGCTTCACTCTTGAAGTTCTTAAAAGCTTCAATAGCCTCATCTTTACCTCTCAAAAGATAAAGGTAACAATACCTTGTGCAATCGTCA
>BMAC01000370.1:245452-266263 GCA_014905375.1 Phtheirospermum japonicum
TAAACCATAAAAATCCAATAACAAGAGTTTTCATTCCTCTCCTCGTTTCCCTTTCATTCGATATCTTCATTTGTACCTGAAAAACACGTCGTTGATTTGGGATGAGCTCAACGTACTCAATAGTTACACTGACTTAACCAATGCAAAATCATACAACTCACAAATAGTACAATCGATCATAGAATTCATAGTTTTATCGTAGAAAATAAGTTGACTGCAGCTAAAACGCGCCGGGATAAACCCGATGACCCTTTTCCCCGGTCACAGACACATTTGGTCTCTGGTTTTAATTCGTGGTTATAGCACGCCGGGATATACCCGATGACCCTTTTCCCCGGTCACAGACACATTTGGTCTACGGCTATATTAGTTTTTGGAAATATAGAATCGCATGATACACATAGCACATAAATTTGAGTACATAATCTTGTTTTACGTTTTATCCACTGTTGAAAACTTGGTTATTTGCATTATGATTATTTCCGCTGCGAATTTCTTGAACGTTTTGAAATACGTGAATCTTTATGTTAAAATCGTGAAAATTAGACATTTATTGTGACGCCAAGATTTCTCCATTTAATTTTTTTAAAATTATAAAACCTTTTTCGACTAAAGTGAAATTGGGGCGTTACAACGTGGCCTAATCTACAATGCCATAAACTGGAGCACTCAGTCAAGTAAGAGGAATCAGAAGCAATTTTATTAATGATAGGTTTTGGGCGTATTGCCATTACACTGAGTTTGAACAGTCCATCTGTAAGGTAACCCTTACCCAGAGGTGTTCCAAACTTAGACAAAACAAATTTATTAGCCTCAAATACAAGTTTAAAACCACGACTAACTAGTATTGAACTAGAGACTAAGTTCTTCCGGATGTCCGGAACGTGCAGCACCTCATTCAGAGTGATCTCCTTGCCAGAGGTCATTTTTAGGACAACTATAACAACACCTGCAACTTGGGAAGACGCTTGGTTTCCCATGTTCAACTTCTTTCCCTCACAGGGATGGTATTTAGAGAACAAGCTCCGGTCTGCACACACATGGGCAGTTGCAGCAGTATCGACGAACTATTGACCACGGTTCTCGACCATATTAGCTTCCTCAGTGATAACCGCAATGAGATCATCACTAGTCATCTCTCTCTCTCGGCTAGTTGGGTACTCAGTTTGGACTTCTTTTTCTTTGGTTTGCAACAGTTCTTAGACAGTTGTCTAGGTTTGCCGCAATTGTAGCAGTCGCCGTTGAACTTTTGAGAATTTAGGGTTAGAGTTTCCAGGACTCGGCCTATTCTTCGGGTTGTCTCCTCGTTCAAGTAGGTTCACCCGAGACTCATCCGAACTTTTCGAATTCTTGTACTGAACTCGAACTTCAGACTCAATTCGTACCTTCCGGATAACATCTTCAAGAGACATCACCTTTCGCTTGTGCTTGAGATATGTCTTGAAGTCTTTCCAGTTTGGAGGAAGCTTATCAATCATGGCTGAAGCCGTGAAAGCATCAGAAAGTACCATCCCCTCGGCGTGGACGTCATTCACCAGCATTTGGAATTGTTCCATAACTGGGCGAGAATCAACCATCTTGTAGTCGATGAAATTCGTGACAACAAATTTCCTAGTTCCAGCCTCTTCGGAGCTGTACTTCTTCTCAAGTGCCTCCCAGATCTTCTTGGAGGTCTTTACGTCCGAGTACACGTTACTCAGGCTATCTTCCAGGCTACTTAAAAGAAAGCCTTTACACAGATAGTCACCATTATGCCAATTGTCGAGGCGGCACGAACATTGAAGTTGGTCTCGGACTCGTCCGGAGTGGGTGGTTCGTCTTCCTTCACGAAGTTAGCGAAGCCAAGCATCGTAAGGTAGAACAACATCTTTTGTTGCCACCTCTTGAAGCCGTCACCATTGAATTTTGGAGGCTTCTCCGCGGCGAGCATAATTCGTGAGGAGTGCACCGGAGCGGTCATAGTAGGAGCAAATGTCCCCATCATACCCGTTGAATGGGTAACAGAAGAGTACGTCGGCGGAGCCATTGCGAACATGCTTGGAACCGAAGTTCCCGTCATCCCAGTAGGATAGATCACAGTTGGAGTTGACATATTTTGGACCGAAGTCCCCATCCCATAAGGGAATGATCCAGAAAATGTACTTGGAACCGAAGTTCTCGTCATCCTAGTAGGATGGTTCACAGCCGAAGCTGACACAGTTTGGACCGAAGTCCCCATCCCATAGGGGAACGATCCAACAGCCAAAGCTGTGCCTGAGTTCGGGTTGGTTGCCAAGATGCACCTCGACAGTGTCTCTAAGAGGGTGTCGAGGGTTCCTTGATTGAGAAGGAAATCGCCATGACTCATGTTCGTGTTTGGTGTAGATGCCCCAGTCGTTGAGGTGTTCATGACTGCAGGGGCAGTGGTCGTCGTCGAAATGGTGGAGGTAATGTCTGGAGCAGTCGAGATTGTCGGAGTGCTGGAGGCCGACATTCTTTTCCAGTAGAGATATAAAAGAATAAATTACAAATTACAAACAAATTTCATCTTGCGGTTATTGGATATATTACGAGCACAAACAGGGATTGTATAGTATATCACTAAAACTAGAAAAATAAAATAGAAAAAGTTATAAAGTCGAGTCAAGGTAAGAACTCTGTCCGCAAGACGAAATTGTCCCGGTAGTGCCTTTCGGTTTTGGCAATTCGTCCCCAAAGATAAAACGACTTCGTCTATGGTATTACAGTAACGTAAATACCAGCGAACTCGAAGAGTATGGACTGAACTACGTAAAGAAAGATGCAGAAAGATGTGTATGCTGTATGCTGAGAGTTCTCTGATTTTCAGGTGTTTCAGGCATGTCAAAAAATGAGGGGCCTCTCACCCTTATATAAGGGTTCTAGCGAGGGTAACAACAGCCAGCTTAATGACGTCCTTAAATACATTATTAAGACGTTCAAACTAGCAGAATGAACCTGGACAGGTACAGCGTGTACATGCATTGCATGTTGACTTCGTACGTTTTGAAACGTAACTGAAAGGTCAGACGTGTGCTTGTCGTTTTCGTAACGGTCAGAAGTCCAAATGACTATGCACGCAACTAAAAAGGTAACCTGGATTGAACCAGGACCCCCATACAGACCACCTCAATCAGAACAGCTAATTCGGATCAAGGCCCGGGCCCGGGTCCGAGACCGGGACCAGGCTTGGATCCGCCATCGGTTTCGCCGAAGGCGGATGGGCGAATCCAAGTCCAAGAGCCCGCGTGAACTTTGTTCACACAAAATCCACAACACCCACTGGCCTACTTGATATCTACTAATGAAATGTAATCACTTTTAAACTCCCTTCCACATTGATTAACATTCAATGTGGGATAAATAATAAAGCACTTAAGCAACCATTCAACTTCAAAGCATTATTTCTCACTCACCAATAATTGGATTTGAGAAATTCAAAATGCTACGATTATCTACACGACACTTAGATCGAGCCTATATAATTCGTTAACACGAATTTTTGATGTACCATTAAATTGATTAAATACAATTTACCAACAACTTGTAACTTATGTTTTCTGTATGTACTTCAGGAAATGGAAATACCTCTCACTCTGAAGCGATTGAACATTTAGGACGAAATTTTTTCTATCAACCGTAAGAGAAATACTGAATTTTTTACTGTATCATTTTGTTTTATAATATATTCACGCTGCATAACAATTTCTCAGAACTGAAGATATTAATCCTTCATTATGTGTAATTGAACGATGGCAATGAAAGTAATTTTGTATTTTTTGCATTTGACAAGTGATCAAATTATGTCTGTGGATTTTCAATAGATGAGAATGGAAACAGTTCTGTCAATGGTTGGAGACTTGGAGTTGAATTTGGAAGCAGGGCAATAGGAACTCAGTCATATAGAGCTATGCCTAAATACCATAAACATAAATAAATGGTTGTTGCACTTGCATCAAGTAGCTAATCGCATTTTATGAGTTGTCCATATTTCACTCAAATGAGTCTATTTTATAATTTCTCACTCATTCACTCCCCCCCCCCCTCCTCTCTCTCTCTCACACACACACACACAAAGACCCCTCGAAAAGTCCATACACAAATGCATAACAACCAGGAATAGCAATAAAGTCAACCTATTTTCAGTATCTTCGTGATCAAGATGTGCGAAGTAGATTAGTGCTTGCCTCAAGATTGATAATTACTTAACATCGGTCAACTATATGCAAGATTAATAAATAAAATGGTTTGATAAAGATGTTTTCATTTTGAACCATACTAAGCACCTTATATTGCACAAGCACGTCTTTATCTTTCGTAAAGAAAGTATGCACAAAGTATGCCTATTATACTGGAATATAAAACAGTAAATGTATTACAATTTTAGATAAAAGTATCATAAAACTGTACACAGAAGTAAAACACATATTTTATATAAAAATAATACAAAACATAGTAAAAATATCACGAAAGGTAATTAAAGTGTTACAACTGATAGTTAAAATCTCATAGATTTTTGATATCTAATTTCTATTCTTACATTTCTGATTTTTTACTATATGTTAAAGTATCACAAAATAATGTTAAAGTCTCATAAAATAGCTAAAGTGTCACATATCTATATTGAAAGAACTTCGAATTAATATTATTAATTGTGTAAAAGCTCAACTGAAGTTTAGATTTTACGTCTTGAAGTTCATCCCAACCTTGAACTTAATCTGGGAGTTAATGGAGAACGTGTTAGGCGCACATCTGTAATAATGTTTGCAATGTGATGACTTGGTGGAGCATGGAGCTATAAAGTTATAATTGTGAATAAAAGTATTATATATTGTATTAAAAGTATCACCAAATTAGTTAGAAATATTACAAATTCATATAAAAGTATTACAAATTTATATGACAGTTTTATATAACTATATTGCAAATTATATTAAAAGTATTACAAATTTAGTACAAAATATTACGATTTGAGTTAAAAGTATTACAACTTTAAATAAAAAAAGAATATTGTATTTTATACTTCTATATAAGTATCACAAATTGTAGTAAAAGTATTACAACTAAAGTTAAAAGTATTACAACTTGAGTGACAAATACTACGCATTACAATTTTGTTTAGTGTATTACAAATTGCATATCAAAAAATATGTTATACTTGATGGAGATGAGATTGCATTGGACTTTTTGGAGAAGCAAGATCGTCTGTTCAAGCTTATCTAATTATTTATTAGTTTATACTTCGTTGCAATATTTATTTAGTTTCATTTATTTGAAGTATTGATTTCTTTTCTCGCAAGAGTCCTATCTTTAGTAGGGTTCCTATTACCTTTAGTATTTAAGGTTCACGTTGTTTTTTCATTAGGGTTAAGAAATAAAAACACGAGCGTTTTCTCTCAAGTCTCTCTTTATTTTACACTTTCGCTACATCAGTTGGTATCAATAGACCAGCAACGATCTCATCGATATGCCTCCACGACGCAATCCGTCCGCCCTTGCCGATGAAAAGCGTGATGCTGATATCGCGGCGTTGGGACAGCATTTCAAAATGCGGCTGCAATTGTTGAGGAGATACGGTTGGCGTTGGCTGGACAGGGACCCGACGAGCATGACAACCATGCGCGCGGCGCGATGCGCGCAAGCTGCGTAGGTGGCAGCGGTGGCTGAGGACCGGATTTGCACGGGGCGCCCCACCCTCCGTCCCCACACTAGTGCAGAAACTGCATTCTAGAACAGAATATCCTGGTGCATCTAGAAGGGTATTTAAAATACTGTTTTGGACTATACTTTCTAGAACGTTTTTTGAAATTACCGTTCTGGATAGACGATTTACCAGAACGGTATTCAAATACCATTTTGAAATGTGGACAGTCCAGAACGGTTATTGAAAAACCATTCTGGATTATGCCTCAATCCAGAACTGTAATTAAATAACGTTCTGGAAAGTGTACAATCTAGAACGGTATTTTAATACCGTTCTGGAGATTGTATATTCCAGAACGTTATTTAAAATACCGTTCTGGATTGTAAGCCAATCAAGAACGGTATTTATAAAACCGTTCTCAAATGTCTTGGTCAATTTAATGCCGCGTAAATAAAATTTTTTTGCCGCCCATATTTTTACTTTCCAGAATAGTGTATTTAAAACCCTTCTGGATGTAATCGCTGATACAGAACGGTAAAAAAATACCCTTCTTGAAAGTTTCCGATACAGAACGGTATTTACATACCGTTCTGTATTGTTAGCCAATCAAGAACGGTATTTAAAATACCATTCTCAAATGTCTTGGTCAATTTAATGCCGCGTAAATAAAATTTTCTTGCCGCCCATATTTTTATTTTCCAGAACGGTGTATGTAAAACCCTTCTGGATGTAATCGCTGATACGGAACGGTAAAAAAAAAATACCCTTCTCGAAAGTTTTCGATATAGAACGGTATTTTAAATACTATTCTCTAAATATTGCCGAAACAGAACGGTAATAATATACCGTTCTCAATATCAATTTAATTAAACTTACAATTTTCATACGTTTCAGCCCTTCTTTTTTTAACAAAAGAAAACAGAAACAGTCAAACACCTTTCACCCCATTTTTTTTTTCTCCCTTTCCAAAAATTGTCCGCCGTTCCCACCTCGCTCCGGTAAGCCGCCGCTCCCAACTCAAACCTGAGGAAGACGGAGTTTAATTGAGTCCATCGTCGGCATTTTCTCAAGTAAATCGACCCATTGCTGATTTGGAAGGCGGCTCACTCAGGTTTTCTTCTGCTTCTAGGGTTTCTGGTTTGTTCATATTTTTTTTAATACTTATATAATTGAGTTGAACTACTTGTGTAATTGAATGCATCTTCTTCTTCTTCTTCTAGGGTTTATGATTCGAACCCAATTTTTTTGTTTTCTTCGTTCTCTGTCAGATTCTTAGTTCTCGTTTTTTGTTTATTTTTATTTTTTCGACAATTTTTATGGTGAGAAGTTTGTAATTTGAGATATCATTCCAAGAATAAGGTGCCTCTGAAAGTCAGATACAATAAATGTTAGCCTCTGCCCAGAAAATTGAAATTGAGTCATTTTTTTATAATAAAAAAAAAAAAACCCTTCCTTCAATAAATTCTTGAGTTCCTATATTTACAACAGTACATCCAATTGCCTTAGCAGAGATAAGTCACACTGTATGATTTTCATTCCTCTCCCACAGATTAAGCATCCTCTTTGTATTTATCGTTTGTTCATTGATTGTCCCAGGCCAGCAACATTGATAAGCTTACTATATATATATACAATAAACACAATTCTTGAGCCAACCCGGCACGTCGGCCAACCTGGAATGTGATAATGTTGATCTGAGCCTAATGGTTAACTACCCTGATTACGTGTGTTGACCTATGACCTGACATGAACTCGCCCTGAAGTTTCTGATAGAAGCATAAACACAACTGACTCGAAATCAGTACGATTTGATACATAATTTGTCTTAAAATGTAATTATCTGAGTTTTATCTAATTTTGATCCATATTCAAATAAATTTGCAGAAGATAACTGCAATTTTTGTAATTATGCTAAATTTCATGGTGCATTTTGTAAAAAGAACACATACACCAAAATTATGGGCATTCACCGAAATTAGTACATGCTTATACATTGTTTTGACTATGACTTCATGTTATGTCAGTTTTATTATTATGATGTATTTTTTATAATTACTATATCGATTGTATTTATAGTAGTTTATTTGGTTATAAATATGAATTGTGAAGGGATATGAATGCAGAAATGGGTTGAATATGATCAGTGATATTTTATAGGTTTTGTGTATTGGTTACGGTGTAATTATTTACAATCACCATGCTGATGATTATTCTTATTTGGGTATCAGTGAATTATGAATATATACGATTGTAGAAAATTGGATTATGAGTGGTTATATTTTATAAATCATGAATTGGAGTTTAACTTTATATTATTGGGTGAATTATTATTTTTTAAATTGATCAATGAAGGTTTGATATGCAAATTTGCTAGATGTGGCTGAAAGGTTTTGTTTTGCATTATGATTCAAGTTAAGATTTAAATTCCGCTCTCTTTCTTTTCTTCTACTTTTTTTCTGCAATTTTTGTTGCATTGTGTTTGTTTGCAAATTAGTTTATGTTATCTATACCTTATATATAAAGTTGGTGTGTATAGGTATTTGGTTGCCATTTATCACATTCTCATTGCTTTGATTCTTTTTTCTATTGTTAGTTTTATTTGTTGAAAAAAAAACAAAAAAGAAAAAAATTGATAGGAACACAAACCTCAACGAATCTTATATTATTACGGCAACTTAAAATATTTAAAGGAATATATATATTACGGCACCTATGTTATTTTATTTTAAATTTATATTATCTTAGAAATTAGTTAATTTTAATTTATAACGTGCAATTGCTTGTTTGCAGACGACCGCAGCGTAGCGCGGGTCTTTTGTGCTAGTAATACTTTTAAACATAATTTTTTTTAATTATTTTAAATAATACATATAACTGCTTATCAAAAGACTATAATATAACTTAAACATAAAGTTACTGTTTTTCATCATAATATGTTTCTTGTTTTAGTTCTTTGATTAATTTATGATTGATATTGGATTACTTATGTGTTTTTGAAGATGTTGGACTTGGAGCACATATAAATACAGATTATGATGGTTAATCTAATATAATACGGGCCTAGACTTTTTTACTATATTAATTTAGTAGTGATGCTAATGTAAACACCTTGTTAATTAATTAAACAAGTAAGAAAATACATTATTAATATTAAAATATTTAAATATAATGGATTAGCAGCGTGCAAAGATATTTATATTTGTTTGTTTATTAATTTATTTGGATTATCAATATATTATGATGCTTCTATCTTTGATTGTAAAATCAATTGGCTTGTAGAAACAAATAAATTTGCATGTAAATTGTACCTCTATCGGTAATAGAGCATTAATAATAGTAGATGAGTGAGCTGCAAAGATTTGAATTGGGTTCATGATTCACTTATTTTACATATTAGCATTAAAGATTTGTTAGTTTGAATTTTCAGGTTTTTTTCAATTAAATTCAGAAAGTTCCTAGTGTTTATTCTTTAATTTTTTATCTATTTATTTATTTTTTTACCTTTGTGACTTTTTTATTTATTGCAGCTTCTTAATTCTTGTGCTACTCTTGGTGCTTTTGCCAACTCCTCCGCACGAAAGAAATTGTAGCTGTTTTTCAGGTATGYTTTTTTGCTTGTAAACATGAAATTTRAATTTRTGCACATTCATCAACTTGCCAGGCTACTCTAGGGGATAAATACAAATATTAACCCACTTTTAGTTTGTTCACTTGGTTAATTTTTCAAAATTGCAAAATATCCACTTGCTATGTGGTTCTGTTTTTAAAATTTCACGTATTGATTAATGATAATTGTAATTCTATTGAGGGGCWGAGGGGCTGGACTTTTTAGAATAGTGAGGTGGTGTGGTCGGTTTTAGATTTAGGGTCTTATATTCCATTAAGTTTCAACCCGTTTTCAGAACGTCAAACTTGTTTTTGAAATAAAACACAATCATCTATAATTTTGACATTAAAACCTAATTCTAGAAATAATTCCTTATCAACCAATAAGTTAATCATATTTTTCTAAAAATAACCCCAATTTAACTAAATAACTAAAATTGAACCCTAATTTTCCAATTAATTATAATTCAGCCCCAATTTCTACAATAATTGCTAATCAAACCCAAAATTATGCATAAATTTTAAAATAATACTTAATTTGAATGTCCTTTTAAATTGCAAACTGAACCCCAATTTTATTACATTCTTATTTTGAATGTCCTTTTATAATTAACTAGATATTTGCGAAGGAACCCTAATTAAATATTAACTAATTAGGTTTCTTGCTCTTAATGAGTATAAATTGCAAACTGAACCCCAATTTCCGGCCGGACTCAGCAGATTTGCTGCTGATGTACAATGTACAAAACAAAAATTCCATTGTTCAGGGCTGCTGTTGGCCCATTTATCTTTTTAGTTTTTGTTTTTCTTTTAAATACTTGTTTTCAGCTTTTGTTTTGGATTATTTAATTATTAACTACGTTTTGGTGACAAAATTTATTTTGAATTTGAGTTCTTGAAATATTGTTTGTCCTCCAAGATATATCGTCTCTTGTTAGTTGATTTGATATAAAAAGAGGAAAATAAAAATTTGATATGATGGGTAATTAGAAACATGTGAGTGGTTGAATAGTGGAATTGTGGGGTAAATGTGGAATAATAATTTAGAGATTTGATGGTTTTCTTGGTGCATTTTGTAAAAAGAAAACATATACCAAAACTCGTGTTATTAAATAAGAAAATCTGAAAATTCAAATTATTAACCAAATTTATTTTTGAAAACCCACTGATGATAATATGAAAAAATCAGAGTAAAATAAACTGACTTACCAAGTGAATTGCACCATCTCTGTTAGCACCTTCTCCATTGATTCTGATATTTATTTTGGCATTTGTGATAAAGCATGATTTTTGTTCCCTGTTTTCAAGACATTTGCTGTGTTGTATTTTATATATTTATTTTTGGTTTAAGGTAGCAATGTTAGTTAATAATTCAGTTTGAAAGATAACAGTGTAATGATGACGATTGTTGTGAGTTTCTTTGCTGAAATAATAATGTAATCTTCCATTTTGATATGTAGATAGGAAAAGCTTGAGTGGAAAGAGTCCATAAACATGTAAAGTACATTATGTGACCTGCTTTTGCCAACTCCTCCGCACGAAAGAAATTGTAGCTGTTTTTCAGGTATGGTATTTTGCTTGTAAACATGAAATTTCAATTTCTGCACATTCATCAACTTGCCAGGCTACTCTAGGGGATAAATACAAATATTAACCCAATTTTAGTTTGTTCACTTGGTTAATTTTTCAAAATTGCAAAATATCCGCTTGCTATGTGGTTCTGTTTTTAAAATTTCACGTATTGATTAATGATAATTGTAATTCTATTGAGGGGCTGGACTTTTTAGAATAAGAAGAGGTAATTTAGTTGACTTGTGCACTACTTGGCATGGATAGTATAAACCATAGTTTTTGACCCTGCCAGATTGAATGTTGTCTGTATTAAAAGAAAAAAGAATAAGAACTGGCAGCTGAAATTGTTAGAGATGAACTTCAGATATATTGTTTACTTCAAAGGTAAAATAGGAATAAATTGATATATATTTGCCAGATTTCTGGTACTCGCTGATCTGAATTGTAACAAAGAAGGAGCCAACTTTGTATGTTGTAGCATTTATATATATATACATATTTTTATGTCGAATTATCCTATAATGCTTTTAGATTCGCGAATTCATCGTCTTATATGCAGCTTCCTTTATTGCAAATTAGTTTCACAATGATACTGTTCAAGTCTAAGAATTAGGGTCTTATATTTTCTATTTTCTTGTGGTAGAGGGGTTTCTTGTGGTAGAGGGGTTTAAGAAAAAAATATATGTTGCGAGAAATAACAAGCATTTTCGGTCAAATAAACATGAAAATTAATCAAATTCTGCAACTAAACATTTCAATAGTAAATTTGAGGCTATATATTCAGAAATTATATAATAACAAAAAGATTTATATTACTGTTGGTTCTTTTTCAAAATAATAATATCAGCTTCTTCGGCTTGCATAGCGAATAACCTTCATTATATTACCTTTAATTTGTCGATTTGTACAAGAATATCACATTATCATGAACTAAGTACAGTTTACTGACCTTGAGTCTTGATTTAGTGATTTCACATATGTACTAACTTGTGATAAATACAAAAACTATCCTGAAGTTTAGTTTAACTTATTTGGATAATTACAAAAACTATACCTGATGTGCAGGTTGTTTAGACTAATTAAATAAAAACCCAGACCTTTTTGAAAATTACAAAAAACTTGAGGTTGGATTTTGTATTACATACCTTATTTGTAACAAGTAAAAATATTCAAACATCCCCCTTAGACTATAAAATATATTACAAGTATCCCTTAAATTCAAAACAATACCAGACCTCTTTTCTCTCCCAAACATATATGGGATTTTATGTAATACCCCAAACCTTAGAGTTAGTTTTGTAATTTTCCCTTAATTATAACAAAAAAAAAATAAAGAAAAAAAAATAAACTTCATCATCACTTAAAATTATAAATACCTCTTCGCACACTTTTTTATCACTGAGGTAATCGCAACTTTTTTTCGCAAATTTATTATTATTATTATTATTATTATTATTATTATTATTATTATTATTATTATTATTATTATTATTATTATGTCAAGTGTTTTGGATTGGAGTTGTGCGTATTTCCTGAATTTCCAGGACAATTTTCTTAAATTATTCACTAGCAAAGGACTAAATTCGAAAGACTTTTCAAAATACAGGTTGCTTTGCAAATTTTTTTAAGAAAAAAATATATGTTGCTAGAAATAACAAGCGTTTTCGGTCAAATAAACATGGAAATTAATCAAATTCTGCAACTAAACATTTCAATAGTAAATTTGAGGCTATATAATCAGAAATTATATAATAACAAAAAGATTTATATTACTATTGGTTCTTTTTCAAAATAATAATATCAGCTTCTTCGGCTTGCATAGCAAATAACCTTCATTATATTACCTTTAATTTGTCGAACAAGAATATCACATTATCATGAACTAAGTACAGTTTACTGACCTTGAGTCCTGATTTAGTGATTTTACATGTGTACTAATTTGTGATAAATACAAAAACTATCCTGAAGTTTAGTTTAACTTATTTGGATAGTTACAAAAATTATACCTAGTTGTGCAGGTTGGTTTAGACTAATTAAATAAAAACCCAGACCTTTTTGAAAATCACAAAAAACTTGAGGTTAGATTTTGTATTACATACCTTATTTGTAACAAGTAAAAATATTCAAACATCCCCCTTAGACTATAAATATATTACAAGTATCCCTTAAATTCAAAGCAATACCAGACCTCTTTTTCTCTCCCAAACATATATGGGATTTTATGTAATACCCCAAACCTTAGAGTTAGTTTTGTAATTTTTCCCTTAATTATAACAAAATAAAAATAAATAAAGAAAAAAAAAATTCACCATCTCTTAAAATTATAAATACCTCTTCGCACACTTTATAATTTACATAACTTGTTTAGAATACTAAAATTACAATCACTATTAACATAAATTTACACTAAAATTACAATCACTATTATGCTCTGGTAGAAACGAGTGTTGAAGTYTTTTAATTCACTTTATGTAGGTATGGACCGTAGTTGGATAAATGGTATACYATCAAGTGAGGAATATGAGAGTGGGGTTAATGAMTTTATAGAMTTTGCTAAGACTCATYCTCCTAACAATAATYGGAYGTACTATTGTCCATGTGTGAAGTGCTTGAATAGTCAGCGATTAAGTGTTAGAGAAATTAGAGAACATGTGATTTGTGATGGTTTCAACAAGAACTACACACGATGGATATGGCACGGTGAATTTGACATGCCAGATGTATCCCAGACTAAAGATGCCCCCAATGAAGACGTTGATGAGGAAATGTATAATAGAATAGAAGAGATGATTAATGATGTTGGAGCAGAGGCATTTGAGCAAGCACATGCAAATAAGAGTTACGATTCCTTGTCAGCCGATGCCGATAAACCTATTCCCGATTGTCTGCAATATTGAAACTTATTAAGTTGAAGGTGACGCATGGGTTGAGCGATAAGTGTTTTACGGAGTTGCTTGGATTGTTGAAGGGGATGCTTCTAGAGGATAATGAATTGCCAGAATCTAACTACGAAGCGAAGAAGATTTTGTGTCCTCTAGGCCTAGGATATAAGAAGATTCATGCATGTCCTAATGATTGCATTCTCTACAGAAAAAATTACAAAAATTTGCACGAGTGTCTAAAATGTGGAACTTCCCGTTACAAGAAGAATAATGATGATGATGATATTTTGGATGGTGGTAAAAAAAAATCCCCATCGAAGGTTTTATGGTATCTTCCAATAATACCAAGATTCAAACGCTTGTTTGCTAGTCCAACCAAGGCTAAGAACTTAAGATGGCATGCCGATGAGAAAATCGATGATGGCAAACTTCGACACCCGAGTGATTCGCCTCAATGGAAGAATATGGACCAATTATATCCTTATTTCGGCAACGAGCCAAGAAACCTAAGGCTGGGACTATGTACGGATGGGATGAACCCGTATGGTAATTTGAGTAGCCAACATAGTCCATGGCCAGTTCTACTTGTAATTTACAACCTTTCTCCGTTAATGTGCATGAAACGCAAATACATTATGCTATCTATGATGATTTCGGGACCAAAACAACCCGAAAATGACATAGATGTCTATTTTCAGCAGTTGTTGGAGGACTTGAAAAAGTTGTTCATGGAAGGCGTTGATGTGTACGATGCATACAAAGAAGAAACCTTCAAGATGCGGGCGATGATCTTCTGTACGATTAATGATTTCCCAGCATATGGCAACTTGTCCGGGTATTGTAATAAGGGACATAAAGCATGTCCCAAATGTGGAGAGCACACTGATTTTCATCAGCTTGAGCATGGCAAGAAGACAGTGTACCTCGGTCACCGAAAATGGCTTGAATCAACCCATCCATATCGTCAATTAAGGAAAGCTTTCAACGGCAAAAAAGAGGAAGAAAAAGCTCCAGAGACATTAATTCCTGAGCAAGTCTATGACCAGGTGAAAGACATTAACGTGATATTTGGTAAGACACAAAAGAAAAATCCGGCCGAGAAATGCTTATGGAAAAAGAGATCGATTTTTTTCGAGTTTCCATATTAGAAGAGTCTTGAGGTGAAGCATTYTATTGATGTGATGCATTTGGAGAAGAATGTGTCAGATAGTCTTCTCGGAACGCTTCTCAATATAAAAGGTAAGAGTAAAGATAGTGTGAATGCACGAAAGGACATGGTTGCCATGGGAATACGAAGGGATTTAGCTCAGTGTCTCATGGGAAGAGGACTTATTTACCACCGGCTTGTTACACATTATCGAGAAGTGAAAAAAAGAGTTTATGTGAATGTTTGCGTGGTGTTAAAGTACCTCAGGGATTTTGTTCTAATGTGAAGAGACTGGTGTCGATGAAAGATTTGAAATTGCTAGGCTTGAAGTCTCATGACCATCATGTGTTGATGCAACAACTATTACCGATTGCTATTCGAGGTATTTTGCCGAAAAAAGTGAGAAACACCATAAGCAGATTGTGTTTCTTCTTTACTGCGATATGTAGTAAGGTCATCGATCCTCAAGTGTTGGATGATTTGGAGAAGGARGCTGCAATTATCTTYTGTCAACTTGAAATGTATTTTCRACCCGCTTTTTTTGACATAATGGTGCATTTGATCATTCATCTAGTGAGTGAGATAAGGGAATGTGGCCCGGTGCATTTACGGTGGATGTATCCGTTTGAGCGATATATGAAAATACTAAAGGGGTACGTCAAGAACCCTTATCGACCTGAAGCCTCTATAGTTGAACGTTACGTCGCAGAAGAGGCCATTGAGTTTTGTAGTCAATATTTGTCCGAAAGAAATTTGTTGGTCATCCAAAATCTCGCCATGAAGGTAGAAGTCTTGGTAAGGGAACACTTGGGGGAAAATTGAAGAATGTTGATCGTGAAGAAGTGCTACAAGCACATTTGAACATTTTGAATAATACTCTTGAAATCCAGCCTTATTTAGATGCACATAAGGCATTGATAAAGGAACAAAACCCTCGGAAAACTGAAATGTGGTTGGTGAATGAGCACAACAATACTTTCTTGTCTTGGTTGAAGGGTCAAGTTATGAATGATGTTTGTACATCTGATTTAGTTAGATGGTTAGCTAGTGGTCCCAATTTTGACATCTTGTCATGGCAAGGGTACGACATCAATGGGTATTCTTTCTACACGAAGGAGCAAGATGATAAAAGTACTATGCAAAATAGTGGCGTTACACTTGAAGCCGAGTGTATGCATTTCTCAAGTTCGAAAGATAAAAACCCTCTACGTGCAACAAGCTCATATTTTGGGATTATTAAGCAAATATGGGAGATTGATTACATTAAATTCAGGATTCCTGTTTTCAAATGTAAATGGGTTGGTAATAATGGCGTGAAGGTAGACGAGTTTGGAGTTACATTGGTTGATTTTAGTAAAGTAGGATCTAAAAATGAMCAATTTGTCATGGCATGCCAAGCAAAARAAGTATTTTATGTCACCGATCCGAGCAACAAAAACTTGGCAGTAGTCTGCAATGGCAAAAGAATAATATCTACTGATGGTAATGACGAGTCATCTTTAGATATCAACGAGTTTCCTACCTTCTCGTCGCTTCCCGACATGAATTCAGAACGTGAAACCGATGATTTTCGTGCCATTAGGGTCGATCATTGTGAAGGGATTTGGGAAAATATACCAACTAATTAGGTATTAAGCTTGAAAAGTTCTTTTATAATATTATTGTCTATTTATGCGTTGTATTTCTTTTTATTCATTTCTCTTTGTACATTTTCTTAATATATCAAAAATTTGTACTAATTTCAACAAGCTGGTTAATGTTATTCATGAATCACCCTTCTTGATGTCTTTTAATTTTATTGTGTAAACAGGCTGCGTTAACAGGCATGGAGGGTCACATTGATGATGATGGTCACATTGATGATGATGGTCAGCTTCCATCTTCCGATCAGCCAGGCACTTCAGTTCAGCCAACCTGTACTCGCCTACCTCGCAGACCGACACGCATGTCAAGGATGATTTCAAGAAATTAGGGTAAATGGAAGGTTTTAATCGACAAACAGCGACTTCTGGCTATTGGACCCAATAAGAGGACTATCGACAACTGGAGTAGTTATTTGGGCTTCTTGGGACGAAAAGAGCCAAGCATACTAATCGGTTCGTGGAAGCAAGTGTCAGCCACTACTAAGGAGTTGGTTTGGCAAGGGATATTGGTACGAAGGTTTTATCATTTCTCTTTATGTGTTTTTCAATCAAAATGTTGTTTCATTATCAACTAATAAATTTTATTCTATAATGTAGGAGAGATTCGATATTTTTATCGTTGATGGTGAGAATGAAATCGAGTTTTCTCAATGTGATGTGAAATTGCAATTGAAGTTAAAGAAGAAGATGATAAGTTATGTTGGGGGGCGTTGGGCTGTCTTCAAGACTAACCTCACGAATGATTACATATATGGTGATATAAAAGAGCCCCCATATGTAAAGGACTACAAGTTCCTCGATAAAGTTACTTGGGATGCTTTCGTTGCGTTACGACTCACTTCAGAGGAGAAGGTAATATTTTTCTGCGTATGTGAGCTTGTGTGTGTTGGAATAAGGTGACCAACAAGCCAACTTGTGGCTGTGGTCTGACTATTCTCTAGTAATACAATCGGTTTTTTATTCGTAATAATATCTTTTATACCTATTGGCATTCCATACCTTTTGTTCCATGCTAGATGCATAGGTATGGTCCTGATGAAGTTACTTTATTACGGTAGATTGGTCTAGTAGAACCGTGAGATAATCTAGCACGTAATGTAACTCGTCGAACTTGTTCCTAGTCATAGGGTTACGCCATAATGAGGATACAGGCCTTTCCCGTTAAGACTAGTACTTAGTGTATGTGGACCGCGTCTCATCGGTCACGATGTCTGGACATCGACATACATAAGTAGGTGCTCATAAGATGAGTTCACTGAACTCCCTGCTGACGAGCCGGAGACACTGCCACCAAGGGCTGCCCGCCGCTGTTCGTACCGTACATCAGCCGTGCCATCGCCGGAGACGAGCGCCTGCTTCCGAGGTTGGACCTGCCGTCGCTGACGTCGGACTTGCCGCAGCAAGCCGAAGCTGTTCCTCCGTCCCGAACAGCTCTTCGCCGCCGTGCCGTTCTGAGAGTTCACGTCGCCGGGATGCCAGAGGGAGTTCAGTGAACTCATCTTATGAGCACCTACTTATGTATGTCGATGTCCAGACACCGTGACCGATGAGACGCGGTCCACATACACTAAGTACTAGTCTTAACGGGAAAGGCCTGTATCCTCATTATGGCGTAACCCTATGACTAGGAACAAGTCGACGAGTTACATTACGTGCTAGATTATCTCACGGTTCTACTAGACCAATCTACCGTAATAAAGTAACTTCATCAGGACCATACCTATGCATCTAGCATGGGAACAAAAGGTATGGAATGCCAATAGGTATAAAAGATATTATTACGAATAAAAAACCGATTGTATTACTAGAGAATAGTCAGACCACAGCCACAAGTTGGCTTGTTGGTCACCTTATTCCAACACACACAAGCTCACATACGCAGAAAAATATTACCTTCTCCTCTGAAGTGAGTCGTAACGCAACGAAAGCATCCCAAGTAACTTTATCGAGGAACTTGTAATCCTTTACATACGGGGGCTCTCTTATATCACCATATATGTAATCTTTCGTGAGGTTAGTCTTGAAAACAGCCCAACGCCCCCCAACATAACTTATCATCTTCTTCTTTAACTTCAATTGCAATTTCACATCACATTGAGAAAACTCGATTTCATTCTCGCCATCAACAATAAAAATATCGAATCTCTCCTACATTATAGAATAAAATTTATTAGTTGATAATGAAACAACATTTTGATTGAAAAACACATAAAGAGAAATGATAAAACCTTCGCTACCAATATCCCTTGCCAAACCAACTCCTTTAGTAGTGGCTGGCACTTGCTTCCACGAACCGATTAGTATACTTGGCTCTTTTCTTCCCAAGAAGCCCAAATAACTACTCCAGTTGTCGATAGTCGTCTTATTGGGTCCAATAGCCTGAAATCGATGCTTGTCGATTAAAACCTTCCATTTACCCTGATTTCTTGAAATCATCCTTGCCATGCGTGTCGGTCTGCGAGGTTCGCGAGTACTGGTCGGCTGAACTGAAGTGCCCGGCTGATCGGAAGATGGAAGCTGGACCATCATCATCAATGTGACCCTCCATGCCTGTTAACGCAGCCTGTTTACACAATAAAATTAAAAGATATCAAGAAGGGTGATTCATGAATAACATTAACCAGCTTGTTGAAATTAGTACAAATATTTGATATATTAAAAAATGTACAAAGAGAAATGAATAAAAAGAAATATCAACGCATAAATAGACAATAATGTTATAAAAAAATTTCAAACTTAATACCTAATTAGTTGGTATGTTTTCCCAAATCCCTTCACAATGATCGACCCTAATGGCACGAAAATCATCGGTTTCATGTTCTGAATCCATGTCGGGAAGCGACGAGAAGGCAGGAAACTCGTTGATATCTAAAGATAACTCGTCATTACCATCAGTAGATATTATTCTTTTGCCGTTGCAGACTACTGCCAAGTTTTTGTTACTCGGATCGGTGACATAAAATACTTGTTTAGCTTGGCATGCCATGACAAATTGCTCATTTTTAGATCCTACTTTACTAAAATCAACCAATGTAACTCCAAAACTCGTCTACCTTCACGCCATTATTACCAACCCATTTACACTTGAAAACAGGAATCCTGAATTTAATGTAGTCAATCTCCCATATTTCCTCAATAATCCCAAAATATGAGCTTGTTGCACGTAGAGGGTTTTTTATCTTTCGAACTTGAGAAATGCATACACTCAGCTTCAAGTGTAACGCCCACTATTTTGCATAGTACTTTTATCATCTTGCTCCTTCGTGTAGAAAGAATACCCATTGATGTCGTACCCTTGCCATGACAAGACGTCAAAATTGGGACCACTAGCTAACCATCTAACTAAATCAGATGTACAAAACATCATTCATAACATGGCCCTTCAACCAAGACAAGAAAGTATTGTTGTGCTCATTCACCAACCACATTTCAGTTTTCCGAGGGTTTTGTTCCTTTATCAATGCCTTATGTGCATCTAAATAAGGCTGGATTTCAGGAGTATTATTCATAATGTTCAAATGTGCTTGTAGCACTTCTTCACGATCAACATTCTTCAATTTTCCCCCAAGTGTTCCCTTACCAAGACTTCTACCTTCATGGCGAGATTTTGGATGACCAACAGATTTTCTTTCGGACAAATATTGACTACAAAACTCAATGGCCTCTTCTGCGACGTAACGTTCAACTATAGAAGCTTCAGGTCGATAAGGGTTCTTGACGTACCCCTTTAGTATTTTCAATATATCGCTCAAACGGATACATCCACCGTAAATGCACCGGGCCACATTCTCTTATCTCACTCACTAGATGAATGATCAAATGCACCATTATGTCAAAAAAAGCGGGTGGAAAATACATTTCAAGTTGACACAAGATAATTGCAGCGTCCTTCTCCAAATCATCCAAAACTTGAGGATCGATGACCTTACTACATATCGCAGTAAAGAAGAAACACAATCTGCTTATGGTGTTTCTCACTTTTTTCGGCAAAAATACCTCGAATAGCAATCGGTAAGAGTTGTTGCATCAACACATGATGGTCATGAGACTTCAAGCCTAGCAATTTCAAATCTTTCATCGACACCAGTCTCTTCACGTTCGAACAAAATCCCTGAGGCACTTTAACACCACGCAAACATTCACATAAACTCTTTTTTTCACTTCTCGATAATGTGTAACAAGCTGGTGGTAAATAAGTCCTCTTCCCATGAGACACTGGAGCTAAATCCCTTCGTATTCCCATGGCAACCATGTCCTTTCGTGCATTCACACTATCTTTACTCTTACCTTTTATATTGAGAAGCGTTCCGAGAAGACTAT
>BMAC01000370.1:266288-302321 GCA_014905375.1 Phtheirospermum japonicum
CCTCACCTAGAAATCTCTAAGTGGTTCTCACTCATCGAGTAGATGATTTCTATGATATAGCGTACAACATTAATCCTTAAGACCCAGACCTCATCGTGACTTCACTAGAGGACAGGCTATGTTGTGACCTGTCTCTGTGTCTCCTTGGAGGCCGATCAAAAGGGGCAACGTTCGCATAGTCGGGAATCTAGTGGGAAGTCTGTGCATGGTAGTAGGGGATTCCGGACGCATGGATAAGTCCATGGATGTCCCGATTGAACAAGAGGTATTGGGTTCATCGAGACCTCTTTTCTAGTTCAATAACTGTGTGTACGTTCTAGGTTCAAGATAATCCGTTCGTGTGTGACTTAGAGAAACATATTTCTCTAAACACCCCACTATCAGCTCTGGCCAGAGACTCCGAGGATTTATCAACCATCAGAACACACAGGACATCCATGACTTATCATGCGTCCGAATCCCCTACTACCATGCACAGACTTCCCACTAGATTCCCGACTATGCGAACGTTGCCCCTTTTGATCGGCCTCCAAGGAGACACAGAGACAGGTCACAACATAGCCTGTCCTCTAGTGAAGTCACGATGAGGTCTGGGTCTTAAGGATTAATGTTGTACGCTATATCATAGAAATCATCTACTCGATGAGTGAGAACCACTTAGAGATTTCTAGGTGAGGGAGTTCAGTGAACTCATCTTATGAGCACCTACTTATGTATGTCGATGTCCAGACATCGTGACCGATGAGACGCGGTCCACATACACTAAGTACTAGTCTTAACGGGAAAGGCCTGTATCCTCATTATGGCGTAACCCTATGACTAGGAACAAGTTCGACGAGTTACATTACGTGCTAGATTATCGCACCGCAGGCCCCGCCGCCTGCCGTTCCGAGCCACGCCGTCGCCGGGACGCCACCCGCATCCCTCTGACAGCACCGCTGTCGTCGCCGGGACTCCTTGCCGCAGCCGACCTCCTTCCGAACGCCGCATTCGCCGTGCGTGAGGTAACGACGGTCGCACCTTTACATATATATGATATATGTTTGTGAGATGTGAGAATGTATTTGATGTGCTGCTGTGTTTTAAAATGCATGCTGAGATGTTTAAAGGTAGGTGTTGTGATGTTTTGAGTGCTGTGTTTGTAATATATGCATGTGTAGTATAATATTAACATATATTATATATGATGTGAATGTTGGATGCATGGTTTCTGTAAACATAAATGATGTGAATGAGACATGCATGCGGCACATAACATACATATATATATTATAATATATTATAATTGCAATTGATATGTATATATATAATATATTATTATATATATAATTGTTATATATACGTTTAATATATTAATATATATATATCAATTATATATATATATATATATATATAATTGTTATATATATATATATATATATGTTCAAATAGAATTGGAACATGCTCGTTCGATTTTACGAAAATCGAATTATTTTATTTATTAAAAGAAATTAAAAACATTGTTTGAATTAATTGATAGAAAAATTGGACCGTCGTCAATTGAATTCGATTCAATTTATTTAAATTCTAAAAAATTTTTGTTTTCCGCTGCGCGACGGTACCACCGATTCCCAACAGTGTGTTCATGTTTTTGGGACTGTTATTGTATGCTTTGGTGGGCTTTGATTGGTTTGTGATCAAAAATGCAAATTTTGATAGTTTGAGGACTAATATATAATTTTCTGAAAAAATTAAAAGGTTTGTAAAATTATTTGAAGTGGTTTTTTATAATACTGTAACATACATTTTTACCAATTTGGAATTTTTAGAAATTGAATTTTCAAAACCGGGGGGATCAACCTTGGAAATTCATAAAAAATGCAAATTTTGATAGTTTGAGGACTAATATATAATTTTCTGAAAAAAAGTGCGACCCTGGAGTAATTTGTAAAGCCTAATTGATTTAATTATTCCCAACTTCCGATATACTAACATTTACTTGAAATTTTGATGGCAGGAAAAGAGGAAGAAGGCCCAAGAAGTGCAATCTCATAATAAGTGTCCACAGAGGACATCTCGTGGAGGTTACAAACTTCTGGAACAAAAAATGATGGAAGAGAAGGTTAAGGAGAGACAAAAAGCCTCACAGGATCCGTCGGAGATTATCCCTCCTCCATCTCCCCCGACTCGGCATGAGAAATGGAAGAGAGCGCACATGAATTCTTCTGGACAATATACCACTCCAGAAGCGAGAATTATTGCTGAAAAAACTGTAAGGTATCTTTCGTGTATCAAATAGAAAAATGTATTAATTTTTAGACATGATTATTATAACTACTAGAATTAACTTTATTACATTTGTTGCAGGATTCTTTAGAGGAACAACAATCTTCCTACAGTTTCAAAGAATGTGGCACAAATAATTTACTTGCTATTGCAATAGGCAAGCCCGATCATCCTTGCCGTGTAAGAGGAGTTGGGAAAGGATATACAGTGAGTACCTACTTCGGAAACCAATGCCAACGTATTGGAATGGTGTCACGAGCGGAATTCAATAACACCATTGCTGAAATGGAGAAGAAGATACAAATGATTTTGAGCTCTCAAGCCACATCCGCCGGACAGCCCATCGCTCCAGTAGTCGATAGTGCAAAAGGGAGTAATACTTTTGCGGATCAGCATCCGGATCTTTTGGCCCCTCACGATGAACACAATGATGAATATGAGTTATATGTTGATGATCCGCAAAGGAGATTGGTTGCGTATGGCCGTCTTGTCGACTTGGGGCCAATTGTTCACCACAAGAAAATGAAAGTTGATGAGGTGAGAGTGACAGTAGTACAAGTTGTAGTAGAACAAGTTCCATTCCCGACAGGTTGGTCGAGCGTGTTGGTCGAAAGGTACTTATCTCTTAATTTGATCTACATAAATAATTATAATTTTGATTATTAACAATAGTAGTTATTAATTATAATAATAATTATAATTCTTATTATTAACATTAATAGTAATTAGCTTGAATTTTGCAAAACGGTACGCTCGGGCATCTATCAAGTGCTCACTACCCTTAGGCAGAAATCATTTTTAACAGTTATAAATAACTCTTATTAATAATTTTCCAATTAATTATAATTCAGCCCCAATTTTTACATTATTTGCTAATCAAACCCAAAACTAGTAATAGTTAAAAATATTAATTATTAACAAAAGTAATAATTATAATACTTATTATTAACAATAGTAACAATTATAGTTCTTATTATTAGCAAAAAATAGTTATTATAATTCTACTAATTATTTAGAACTAACATATTATAATTTGTAGTGAATTTCTCAAAGGGAACTATTTCCAAAACCCCAGTCTGCATCCAAGACTCAAAGTGATGTGCTGAAAACTTTGTGGTTTGCGGCAGCCGATATTAATCAACCGAAGTATGTATGTATTGAAGTCGGGGTTGTGATTTTGAAGACAGTCGAAGTGTACATAAATCAAGAGGACATCATGGGGATTTTAGTAACTCGGAAGATTTCGATTTTGGTCATGCAATTTTACAACAAGTATTCTTTTGCCTCTAAATTTTACAATTAATTATTTGGAACCTAAAAATAATATCAAACTCCATACAAACTTTTTAAACATTTACAATATTGTAGGTATCTGTATAACGAATTAAGATCATCACATAGAAACGATAAATTTGGATTGATAAGTCCATTGAATCTTCAGCATGGCAATATCGAAGAAATGATACAAGAAAGAATTGGAGAAAGCGGTTTTGAGTGCTTCCTTGCACCTATCTATGAGTAAGAAGTTTCTTTAATTAATAATTGTTTATTTCTTGATCTAATAAATTATTTCTTGTTTCACATTTTGTAGGACTCATTGGCAGTTGATGGTTCTTTGCCCCAAGTACAATTATGTGGTCTGGTTTTGCTGTTTTCAAAGAAAACAAAAAAAAAAAATATTTCCTCTAAGATTGAGACATATGTTTTCTTTAGAATTTTCTTTGCATTAATTTTATTTGTCATTTACTTGATGCTTTTGTAATTTATTTTGATATAGAGCATTCAATGCATACCAATTAATGAAAGTGACGCACTCACGACATTTCAAGAAGCTTGAGTGGGTTTATCCAAAGGTAATTTATGTCCTTGTATAGCAAATTTTAAGATTCAAAAAAATGTTTGAAATACAGCCGAAAGCGTTTCAGATTATGTTGATTTATATGTTGAGTATTAATTGATTTATTTACTTATTTCCAGTGTTGCAAACAAGGTGAGGCTGATGAATGCGGGCTCTTTGTTATGCGACATATGCTTGAGATCGTCAAACTAGATATTGTTGACTCATTCGAAAAGGTAATTTTAATAAATCAAAATTATTATCATTTTGGTGTAGAAGTCAAATCGTATCCCGGTCAATTTACATTAATTCAAAACTTGTCAATTGATATCTTGTGATGAGTTGTGCGTATTGCGTGAGTTGTACGTATTTCCTGAATTATGTGTATTGCGTGTAAGTATTCAATATGGAGGGACCTTATTCGGAAGATGACATTGACGTAGTTCGTAAACATTGGGCCGAGTGTTTTCTAGAGGTCATTACTTGAGGGTGCGACTGCATTTTATTTTGGTTTGAAGAACAAATATCTCTGATGATTCCATTTTTTGCATGTGAATTGTGGTGATTGTTGTCTCGAACACTTGATGAATAGTGTGGTTTTTTTGTTGTTGTTTTGGGATGCTTTGAGTGGATTGAGATATTGTAGTTGGTGTTTTAGGATGCTTTGAATGGATTGATGAATATTGTAGTTGGTGTATTGGGGTGCTTTGAATGGAATGATGAATAGTTTAGTATATTTTCGATTGAGATATGGTGGTGTTTTTAATATTCTATATATAATTTTTTACATTTGGGAAAGACAAATTGTAAAAACAGGGTTGAGTATAAAAAAACCATTCAAGATCGTTCTTATAAAACCGTTCTGGAATGCATTATTTTCAGAATGGTATTTTCAAACAACCGATCTGGTAAGTACTACTTCCAGAACGGTTTTTTGAAATACCGTTTTGGATTGTCCAACTTTTGAGATCGGTTTTTTACAAATACCGTTCTCGTAAGTACTATATTCCAGAACGGTATTTTCAAAAAACCGATCTGGAAAGTTGGACATTCCAGAACGGTATTTGTAAAAAACCGATCTGGAAGTAGTACTTACCAGATCGGTTTTTTGAATACCGTTCTGGAAAGTAGTGCATTCTAGAACGGTATTTATAAATACCGTTCTGGAATGTCCAGCAGTTCAGAACAGTATTTATAAATACCGTTCTCGAATGTAGTGAATACGAGAACAATTTTTTCAAATACCGTTCTGGAATGTCCAACTTTCCAGATCGTTTTTTTGAAAATACCGTTCTGGAATATAGTATTTACGAGAACGGTATTTCTAAATACCGTTTTGAAATGCTGGACATTCCAGAATGGTATTTAGAAATACCATTCTCGAATGCAGTGCTTACCAAAACAGTATTTTCAATTACCGTTCTGGAATGTATGACTTTCCAGAACGGTATTTGAAAATACCGTTCTGATAAGTTGGATATTCCAGAACGGTATTTGAAAAAAACCGATCTGGAAAGCGGCGGATAAGTATAGGATGGTACCATTCTAGAACAGAAAAATTATTATCTAGAACAGTTTTTTTTACCCTTCTAGAAAGTCTGCCAATCTAGAAGGGTAAAAAATGCGTTCTCTAAAGTCTGCCAATCCAGACTTATGTCACTACAGAAGGTACAGAAAGACGTTCTGGATAGGCAGAATTACCCTTCTGGATATGCAATTTCTGCATTAGTGCCACCATCGTGTTTTGACGATCGCCCCGTTAGCACCACACGAGAACTTTCATGGGGAGAACGATCGCCGATGGGAGATGGGGTTTCGATTAGATATTCCAAAATTTTTCGGCGGCCTGGATCCAGCAGAGTTTTTGGATTGGCTTAATTCTTTAGAGAAGTTATTGAACTTCAAAGCTGTACCAGAGAACTGACGTGTGTCTCTTATAGCCACACATTTTCGTGGGCGCGCGTCGGCCTGGTGGCACCAGTTGAAAAATGTTTGCCATCGTTAGGGTAAGCCTCGTATCTCCACTTGGGCAAAATCTCATAAGCACCTGATCTCTTCTTTCCTCGCATATACGAATTCCTTGAGGTGACCTGCCCGCACCATTCATTCTATATCATCTTTCAAATGTGTACACTAATCAGTGTCATGACCATACTCATTGTGGTATCTACAGAACCTATCAAATTTTTCTTTCTTCGTCTTCTAGGTGTACATTCTTGGCCATTTGAGATCGGGATGTCACTCGATGGCTTGGAGGATTTCACCCTGTGGTGAGGCCAAGGGAGTATACCGATCGAATCTGGGTCGCCCTCCTCCCAGGTCAGTTCTTGATTTCTTGACATGGGCTCTTTCATCCTTCTCAATCTGTTCCCTTTGTTTATCCCCATCGTCCTTTAACTTCGGGGCCTCTTCCAAATGTATATATTTTTTCGCCCTTGCTAACAGCTCTCCAAACGTGTGTGTCGGCTTAACCACTAGTGATTGAAAGAATTCTGCCCTTCTCAGCCCTTGAGCTAAGGCGTTGATCAGGAGTTCCTCGGATGCTGACGGCACCTCCAACTTGGCATCAGCAAAACGTTTTATATATCCCCGAAAACCCTCTCCTTCCTTTTGCTTTAGGCTGAATAACTCTAACGGCATTTTCTGATACTTTCTGCAGCTAGTGAATTAGTTTTGGAATGTTGAGCTGAATTCTTCGAAATTGCTTATAGATCAGGGTGGTAGCTGGCAAAACCAAAGCTGAGATGACTTATTAAAAGTCGTGGGGAAGACTCGACACATTACGATGTCTGAGAATTTATGCAGAGTTCCGCATTCTCAAACTGACACAAGTGATCCCATGGATCTGTCGTTCCATTGTATTCAAAACCTAGAGATCGGTAAGAGGCTTGTAGGTCGTCTATCATGACGTTTTTTGTAAATGGGGTGCTTCGACACGTCTATCCTGCCAGATTACCCGCCATCTTTTGCTTGACTTCTCTGACTTCCTTTTGCAAGTTCTGCATTTGTTCAATAAGATCTAGGTTATTTCTGCTCGAAGTATCGCTATTCAAGCTAAAAGAACTTTCCTCCTATTCCCGATTAGAGGTTTTCGCTGTACCCTTAGGGGTCTTGGCCACTTGTGCTTCTCGTGATTGGTCTCTTGGCGAGACTTCTAACTACTTCCTTTCCACAGCCTCCGCCACCGCCTTCCCGACGAGGCTGGATATTTGTTGTAAGAAGGAGTCACCGATAGGCCTACTATCGTCACTTGGCGGTATTTCTTGAGGAGGTTGTGGCTCACGCTGCCTACATGTGGTTGGCAGTTCTGCTATCTCAGGGGCCGCCATTGGTACGACGGAGCTTGGCGTGCCACCTAACTTGCCCACCAAATTCCATCGAATTCCATCGATTTCCATCAGTTTTGCCTCACATCTTCTACAGACGGCGCCAATTTGATTCACCTAAAACGTTGATCCGATGATGTTGTCGTCTCTCTTCCCCAGCTAGTAAGACCTGACCAGAAAACACGTTAGAAAAGACCACCAGAAGGGTTCCGGCGGAGCCCTCTCTGAAGCTTAAGTTAGTTTCTCGGTAAAAAGAATGGATATGAAAATGGGGAGAGAAAAAGATGATACCTCCCTCTCTCCTGACTGAGATATTTATACCCAAATTAGTTTTAAGCTTTTCCAAGATCCCAGAAATTTTCCCGTGAATCATGGGCCGTTATTCAGATGACCTAATCAGTTTAGTCTTCTTCCAAGCAACTAGGTCTGAACAAACCTGGTTTGCCTCTCGAACTATTTCCTAGTCAGGACAAACCTCCACCCCTGGCCCGAGCCTAGCTTAAGGTGTATTTTCCTGAGTGGCCTTTACGCACTCTTACAAGGCTTCCCGAGTTGATCTATAAGGTTAGCTTGCCCATGACCCTGGACTACCTAGCTGGTGGATCAGATCTGATAAGGATGCCACCACACGAGCGCCTGACTCAGTAATACCCTCTCTGAACCCTATTGACCCGAGAGGCTTTTCGGACAGAGTCGTCCGAGCTCTCCCTATTTTAGTCTTTCCCTTCCATTGCGGTGTGTCAATATGCTAAGCTCATTACTCCTGAGCTATCATGAAACTTTGGGAACTCTTTAGGTCGACCAAAACTAGGTCGTACCAGCTATAAATGCACACGTAAACATGATATTTTTCTTGTGATTGTTCGTACCAACAAAAGGAGCTCAGACTAGGTTATACTTATTTGTATTATGTTGTATAAAATACAGGGGCGGATCCAGGATCCTAAGTTTGGGGAGGCCGCATACAAAAAAGACAAATAATAATTGTGGTGCATTATATAATAACAAATAATATAATAAAAAAATAAAAGCCTTAATATTAATATTCATAATTAGTAACCAAGAGAGGGAAGTTTAAAATATGAAAAGAAAAATAATTTATACTTCCGTCCCACAAAATATAGTTAAGTATTTCATTTCTTCTATTCCACAATAATAGTCCAGTTAGCATATTTAATATATCATTAATTTCTCATTTTCATATATATCCTTCATTTTTTTAATTTTTTTTTTGAAATAACAATTCATATCTTCATAAATGTAATATTGATGATAACAATACAAAATTTTGAAATTTTAGTAAAAAATACATTAATTTTAAAACTAACTTCTTGAATTATTATCTGACACTAATAGATTAGGAAAAGGTCTAACAAAAAATTTCTTGAGCCTCCAAAACAAAAACAAAAAAGAAAGAAAGAAAAAGAAGAAGACTTAAAGTTGCGCCTCTAAAACAAAGAAACAAAAAGAAAGAAAATTAAAGGTGCAAAATTGCTTATGTTGGAGATCGAACCTTACACCATTGTGAATATTAGTTGGAGCCAAAGCCACTCCACCAACCGCCCATGTTATTCAATGAAAGAGGTCACATATTATTTAGTCTACAAAATTAATAATAATAATAGTAATAATAAACACGATATAGTATTACGATTTTCGTTTTTTTTTGCGGTGGCCGTGGCCTTCCCGGACATACCTGTAGATCCGCTCCTGATAAAATACCACAACATCACCGTATAGGTTATAAACTTCCTTCATCATCAAGTCTCTCCAAAATAAGCTACACAATCTACCGTCCTCATTTAATTTGACTCGGATGAAAAAGTCTTCCTAGGTAGAAGCTTGTTGATATAGAATATCAACAAGCCTTTGTGCATCCCTACCTTGTCTCTCTTTAAATTTGTAATGTGCGACACAATTCAAGTGATCTTTCACCATATGCCCAAGGTTATTTTCGCCCCCCGCTTCATGTGCCATGTAACAATAAGAAGTCATTGTTCTCATCCTTGAAGATATTATACTTTCAATGTCCTCTTTACTCCAGAACTACTCTTTTAGATCGATGAAAGTTTCCCCATTTTGTTCGAGTGAGGGCATGTTCTTCAACGTGAAGAAGACGTCCATAATCTTCTACGTCTTTATCCAACTTGACCTTTATTAACATTTTTCAATATGTTCGTGTAACTGAAAGATTTTTTCATTTCCCCCTCACCGTTCCCTGTGTTTGTCGTATTTTCCCCATAGCAAGAACAAACGAAATATCTCTCTCTCAATTGACCAATGATATTCTTTTTATCTATTGACTTCCGCACACTAAACTCCTCCGCATGAGCGTGATCACATTACAAATCATAAAGTTCATCTATTTCTTCTTCGTATCCCCACTAGAGAACCCTCAGTAAAAAGTATCACAGACAACAGTGTAAAGTATCACAAGCAGTAGTAAAAGCACCACACTGTAATATTATTCTATTTTGCCTGCATTTATATATCCATTGCCTGGAGTTGCTTCTGTAGCAATTAAATTAGTTGATATGTGTGCACAATTAGGACCACCACCTTCATTTTATATGACATCAATAACAAGAAATTATCCTAAATAAAAGTAATAATATCACATATAATACTTAAAGTATTACATAATAACTGCACTGACACCCGCATCTTTATCTTTGTCTCCAATCAAGATATGACTATTGTCAGCACCAACACCTCCTTCGTCTAAAACTAATACAAATATTGACACTAGTACTACAAATAACAGTTAAAAGTATTACAAAAAACAACAACAATTGTTACTGAATAATTAAATTATTCTCCATTTTTTCCAGCCTCAACGCCTTCCATATGCATCGAAGAAAACTAAACCTAACAGAGAAATTAGAGCTTGAATCAAGTTCTCGATCACACATCCTCCCCCTCCCCCCCCCATTTTTTTTAATTGAATTGCCTGGATTATCAATTGGAACTAGAGATTTTGGAATTAGTCAAGGCGAACGTTGGATAACCGATAATGATTCGGTTTTTTGCATTTTTTTTTGTCTAATAGTGTTGAAATTTGAATCGGAGATTCGATTTTAAACGAAATCAACCATTAGAGACTTCGATTTGTATAATACCCCAAACTTTCACATTACTATTTGGCCAATAAGATTCATGCATGGTATATTATTTATATAATTTAGAAATTTAATTTGATTTCATTATGTGTTTTAGTTAGTAAACTTCTAATGAGTCCCTAAAGTATAGCTAATAAGAGTTATAATAAAACTAATATTTCTTTGGGACAAAATAATAAGATACCAATTTACGATTAATGTTAAGTTATACGAAATAATAGTAGAATACAAGTTAATCCCAAGTTTCAAGTTATGAATATACTAATTTAATATTTTAAGATATTTATTTAAAAATAATTAAATAATACTTAAGTATATGTAATTATGATTAAAATAACTACTAATACATACACATACATACATACATATATATATATATATATATTATATATATATATATATATTATATATATATAATATAAGTTATTTAATATTAATACATTATATAAATGTGCATGTGCATATGTTATATATATATATATATATATATATATATATATATATATATATATATATATATATATATATATGTATACGTAAGATGTGTGCACGTATAATATAGTGTGTATGTGTTATATAGTGGCATATGTGTTTTGACGTTTGCATGTGTGTGTTATTATATATATATATATGTAGGGGGTATGAGTGCATGTGTTATATATATAATATAGTGTGCATGTGTGTGTTATATATAATATAGTATGTGGTGTGTAGGAGTGCATTCAATGAGTACTATTAATAATATATTGGAAATTACGATGGGTGGCATTCTTAGTCACCCATCACCAAATAAAAAACACACTCACATTTGATGTGGTTTAGTGTAATATATTTGATAAAGAGAACAACAATACGTTAACATCCCAGAAGACATCCTTAATATCAAGTATAAGTTTATATTAGTTTGTCCCACACCGTTTGTTTAATGAAGAGGGTTTTTTTTCAGGTCTATAAATCAAAGGCGTCTTGATTTTTTTAAGACAGAGAAACATAAAGTTCATAATAATAATAACATAGATAGATATGGTTAGGGGGTCCTTTAATTAGGAAACTCTGGTTTAGTATATTTTCTTGAGGTGTCGAGTATTTACTCAAGGGTTATCGTGGGGATATTACCCGGTGCTGTTTTAAGATTATATTGAAGACGTTGATCTGTGATTTGAGATAGTGTAAGCTTTAGACCTGAGGTAAGTAGAAATTCATCTACAACTACAATGCATAAACATAGTATTATTTGTTTGTTTATATGATTGTTTATGGTTTGTATTATCTGAATATTATATGAGTTATTTGATGAGTTGTATTGATATTTGCTTATTGAGCATATGTATTGGCATGTGCACGTGCTCACATGATCCATGATCATATAAGAAAGTTTATTACAGTATAAAAGATAGTTTTGACCACTACTAGCGCATCGAGGCATGTGGAACATGCTTATTATGATATTTGAGTCAGTGCCCTGCGAGACATGTGGACTGGGCCTACTTAAAGATGTAGCTCAGTGCCCTGTGAGGCATACGGACTGACTCCATGCTTATAAATTCCAGTGCCATGTGAGACATTACTTCGGGTATGTGAGACATACGGACTGGGTATCGTAATGATTGATTATATGTGGAGCTCTTTCCGATGCACTACTGGTAGGTCAAGGGCCCAATAAGAAGAAGAATTTTAAGAAATGGCTTACGCCATCAGCATGATAAGTCAAGATTGAGTTGCATTGATTTATGACATTCAATGAACATGCATGATTTCTGCTTACTGAGCTTTAGCTCATGTAGTTTATGCATTGTAGGTGAGCCTGAGTATTAGCTGACTGAGTTGTTGGAGTTCCATGAAGTTTTGAGAATCCTTGTACATGGATGACGACCTGTTGGGCAGGATAATGGGCTCGTTTCTCTTTCTTTTTGAAGTTTTGTTATACCTTTTGGGGGTACTTTTAGTGTGTTTGAACTTTCAATAAATATTGTAAATATGGTGTGGATCTTGTAAATATGTTTTATAACTCTTTATATTTATAACTTTTGTTTAAACCATAAGCAGTAATATTTTATTCCTTTGTAAATAAAAGAAAAAAAAATATTCACGCTTTCAAGTAAGTAAGTTTTCACACTCAAATCGATAAGTTCTTTCTTTCTTACGTCTGGGGAGTGGGGGTGTCACAGAGTGGTATCAGAGCCCAGATTTGTGCCCTGCAGACTGTCCATGTACAATGAACTCAAAGCTTATGGAACACGACAATGCTACTAAGTTAATTTAATTTATTTTTGGGTTGTAACTTTTTATATACCTCATGAATTTTATTGTCCATATGGGTTAGGTTTTGTTGATTAGATACTATAACTATGATGAGGACGAGTTGTGGAAATAGTAGTTGAGAAAGTAGAAGGGAAGCTGAAGAGACATCAAATCCGCGTGATGATCGCGATGCTGTTATTAATCGTCTGGCTGAGCTGGTGGAACGACAATCACAACAAATTCAAGAACTCATCCAGCAGAGGGATGCACGTGGCCAACCTAGGGATGAAATGAACCAACCACAACCTCATGTAGGACAAATTGAGATAGTGGGCGAGAGATTTCGAAAATTAAACCCACCTATCTTTGAGGATGCAGTAGATCCCGTAGTTGCAGAAGATTGGCTTAGAACCTTAGATAATATGTTCCTATATAGTAGAGTTCCTGAAGGAGAAAAAGTATTGTGTTCTTCGTTTATGTTACGTGGTAGTGCAGGACATTGGTGGGATACGATGAAAAGTATTGAAAATGTCACTACCATGACTTGGGAGAGATTCAAGGAACTTTTTAGGAACAAATATTTCACAGCTCCTGCACGTGTAATGAAGATGAATGAGTTCATACAATTGAGGCAAGGAGGCATGACAGTCATAGACTACATTCATAAGTTTGAGCAATTATCAAGGTTCGCAGAGCATATGGTCAGCACTGATGCATTGAAGATAGAACGATTCCTTGAAGGCCTGATGCCAGAAATTTATCGAGATGTGAGTATGGCTGGAACTCAAGGGGCAACGTATTCACTAGTTGCTGAAAGAGCATTGGTTGCAGAACAAGCTGAGAGGAAAATAAGGCATGCACAAGAGGTTCGGCATCAAATCACACAAAAGAAGGGACAACGCTGGAATGAAGCTGAAAAGAAGAGGCCGCCTCAATTCCAAGGCCCAAGATATAAATTTCAGCAGCGGCGGCAAGCGTATGAGGATCGATCAGGGCAAAGAACCAGTACAACTACCTACTTGTCCCAAATGTGGAAAGCAACACAGTGGAGCTTGTCTTCGGGGTTCTGGATTATGTTTTGCATGTGGACAGCCCGGACACATAGCTACTGTGTGCCCAAATAAACCAAAGCCCAATACCCAGGAAAGAGCACCAGCCAGGGTTTTTGCCATAACTCGTGATGATGCTGAAGTGAACCTATCTGTTGTTACAGGTAATCTAGCTGTGTTTGGTGTTCCCACATTTGTATTGTTTGATTCTGGAGCTACACATTCATTTGCATCCACTGAGTATGTGAGGAAACTTGGTAGGGTACCAGATAAAATAGAGATAGGTTATAATATGGTAATGCCCTCTGGAGATTCAAAATTGACTAATCAGGTTTTACGAGCATGTTGTATTCCTATTGAAGGAAGAGAACTCTATGTCGATCTGATTATGTTAGACATGAGTGGTTATGATATAATTTTGGGTATGGACTGGTTATCAAAGTATCATGCTACTATTGATTGCAAGAAAAAGGTTGTGACATTTGAACCACCTGGGGAAGCATCTTTTTCCTTTATTGGGGTTAGCAAGAAATTTAGACTTCTAATAATTTCGGCAATGAAAGCACAACGATTATTAAATAATGGTTGTGAAGGATATTTGGTAAGTGTTAGGAGTATCGAAAAACAAGATGGTCTCAACATAAGCGAGGTGCCAATCATTAAAGAGTACCCTGAAGTATTTCCCGATGATTTACCAGGATTACCACCCGATCGTGAGATAGAGTTTGTAATTAACTTACAGCCTGGAACAACTCCAATATCTAAATCCCCGTATAGGATGGCACCAGCTGAGTTGAAAGAGCTGAAAATACAATTGCAAGAATTGATAGATAAAGGTTTCATTAAGCCCAGCTTTTCACCATGGGGTGCTTCTGTCTTGTTTGTTCGTAAGAAAGATGGTACACTGAGAATATGTATAGATTATCGAGACCTGAATAAAGTTACTATCAAGAACAAATACCCATTACCTAGGATTGATGATTTACTCGATCAACTTTAAGGTGCGACGGTATTTTCTAAGATTGACTTGCGTCCGGGTTATCATCAACTAAAGATTAAAGAAGAAGACATTCCTAAGACGGCGTTTAGTACACGATATGGGCACTATGAGTTTCTAGTAATGCCATTCGGCTTGACAAATGCTCCAGCAGCATTCATGGACCTGATGAATAGGGTATTCAAAGAGTTTTTGGATAAATTTGTGATAGTATTTATTGATGATATTCTTATATATTATAAAAATGAAGAGGATCATGCTACACACTTGAGGAAAGTGCTAGAAGTATTAAAGGTGAAGCAACTTTATGCTAAATTCAAGAAATGTGATTGTTGGTTGGATAAGGTGGTATTTTTGGGACATGTCATATCTGGGGTAGGAATCTCAGTCGACCCAAACAAAGTAGAAGCAGTTAACAATTGGCCTCGACCTACAAACCCTTCAGAAGTACGGAGTTTTCTTGGTTTAGCAGGATATTATCATAGATTCGTTGAAGGATTTTCAAAAATTGCTTCACCATTAACGCAATTAACTAGAAAGAGTGTGGCTTTTAAGTGGACAGAAGCATGCGAACAAAACTTTCAAGAACTGAAAATGAGATTAACATCGGCACCAATCCTATCAATCCCATCGGGTACAGGAGGTTTTGTAGTTTACAGTGATGCGTCTAAGAATGGTTTGGGTTGTGTGCTGATGCAGAATGGTAGGGTAACAGCGTATGCATCTAGGAAATTGAAGGATTATGAAAAGAACTACCCTACACATGATTTGGAGCTTGCAGCAGTAGTGTTTGCGCTTAAGATTTGGAGACATTACCTATATGGAGAACGTTGTGAGATTTACACCGATCATAAGAGTTTGAAATACCTTTTCACACAAAAGGAGATCAATATGAGACAACGAAGGTGGTTGGAACTTGTGAAGGATTACGATTGCGTAATCAACTACCATCCAGGCAAGGACAATGTTGTAGCTGATGCATTAAGCAGAAAGTCAATGCAACAAAATGCAGTAAATACGTCAATTCAAAAGCGAGAGTTGCTTGACTTATATAAGATGAATGTGGAAGTGATCCAACAAGGATTAGTGGAGGAAAAACTAGCAGCTTTGACTCTTCAACCTACCCTAATCGATAGAATCCAGCAGGAACAACATGCTGATGAATATCTAGTCAAAATCAAGAAGAAAGCTTCTCAAGGGACAACATCTGACTTCCAACTATACAAAATGGTGCACTTCAATTCAAAGGCCGGTTATGTGTGCCAAAGGCGGGGAGTGTTCGTGAAGATCTCATGGCAGAAGCTCATTCAGCACCGTATTCTGTACATCCAGGATCTACTAAGATGTATAAAGACTTGAAGATGCATTACTGGTGGCCAGGTATGAAAAGAGATATCGCCCAATATGTAGAGCAGTGCTTGACATGCCAACAGATAAAAGCAGAACATCAAAGACCGGCAGGAACACTGCAACCTTTGTTTATACTAGAATGGAAATGGGAAAATATCACTATGGATCTTGTGACAGGATTACCAAGGAATCGATTAACTAAATCTGCTCATTTTTTACCTATTTGCTCTACCTATTCGATGGATCGTTATGCTTAGATTTACATACAGGAGATAGTCAGACTTCACGGAGTACCATTATCCATCATTTCGGATAGAGATTTAAGATTTTTATCCACTTTTTGGAAAAGTTTACACAAGGCGTTGGGGACCAAGTTATCGTTCAGTACCACATATCATCCTCAAACTGATGGACAATCAGAACGAACGATACAAACATTAGAAGATATGCTTAGGGCTTGTTCTTAGGATTTTCAAGGCCAATGGAGCAAGTTTTTGCCACTAATAGAATTCTCTTACAATAATAGTCATCAGTCTACTATAGGGATGGCGCCACATGAAGCGTTATATGGTCGAAAATGTCGATCTCCAATGCATTGGGATGAAGTTGGTGAGAGAAGACTCTTAGGTCCAGACATGATCCGAGAAATGGCAGAAACTGTTTCACTGATACGAGAAAGAATGAAAACTTCCCAAAGTCGACAAAAGAGCTATACAGACAAAAGAAAAAGGCCACTAGAGTTTGCAATAGGTGATCAAGTGCTTATAAAGATAGCCCCAATGAAAGGTGTTATACGATTTGTCAAGAGAGGGAAGCTTAATCCAAGATACATTGGTCCATTTCCCATCATGAAGAGAGTTGTGGATGTTGCATATAGACTCGACCTACCTAATTCAATGTCACAAATACATGATATTTTTCATGTATCTATGCTGAAGAAGTACGTAGCAAACCCATCTCACATTTTGAAGAGCGACCCTATAGAGCTGAAAGCAGACTTAAGCTATGAGGAGTTACCTGTACAAATCTTATTACGAGAGGTAAAACAACTAAGGAATAAGGAAATTCTACTGGTAAAAGTGTTATGGAGAAACCAGTCAATAGAAGAAGCAACGTGGGAAAGAGAGGACGAAATGAGGGCTAAGTACCCAGAACTTTTCAGGTAACTAAATTTTGGGGACAAAATTCTTATAAGGAGGGAAGGATGTAATACCCCAAACTTTCACATTACTATTTGGCCAATAAGATTCATGCATGGTATATTATTTAGATAATTTGGAAATTTAATTTGATTTCATTATGTGTTTTAGTTAGTAAACTTCTAATGAGTCCCTAAAGTATAGCTAATAAGAGTTATAATAAAATTAATATTTTTTTGGGACAAAATAATAAGATACCAATTTACGATTAATGTTAAGTTATACGAAATAATAGTAGAATACAAGTAAATACCAAGTTTCAAGTTATGAATATACTAACTTAATATTTTAAGATATTTATTTAAAAATAATTAAATAATACTTAAGTGTATGTAATTATGATTAAAATAACTACTAATATATATATATATATATATATAACATAAGTTCTTTAATATTAATACATTATATAAATGTGCATGTGCATGTGTTATATATATATATATATATATATATATATATATATATATATATATATATATATATATATATATATATATATATATATATATATACGTAAGATGTGTGCACGTATAATATAGTGTGTATGTGTTATATAGTGCATATGTGTTTGACGTTTGCATGTGTGTGTTATTATATATATATATATGTAGGGGGTATGAGTGCATGTGTTATATATATAATAAAGTGTGCATGTGTGTGTTATATATAATATAGTATGTGGTGTGTAGGAGTGCATTCAATGAGTACTATTAATAATATATTGGCAATTACGATGGGTGGCATTCTTAGTCACCCATCACCAAATAAAAAACACACTCACATTTGATGTGGTTTAGTGTAATATATTTGATAAAGAGAACAACAATACGTTAACATCCCAGAAGACATCCTTAATATCAAGTATAAGTTTATATTAGTTTGTCCCACACCGTTTGTTTAATGAAGAGGGTTTCTTTTTCAGGTCTATAAATCAAAGGCGTCTTGATTTTTTTTAAGACAGAGAAACATAAAGTTCATAATAATAATAACATAGATAGATATGGTTAGGGGGTCCTTTAATTAGGAAACTCTGGTTTAGTATATTTTCTTGAGGTGTCGAGTATTTACTCAAGGGTTATCGTGGGGATATTACCCGGTGCTGTTTTAAGATTATATTGAAGAKGTTGATCTGTGATTTGAGATAGTGTAAGCTTTYGACCTGAGGTAAGTWGAAATTCATCTACAACTACAATGCATAAACATAGTATTARTTGGTTTGTTTATATGATTGTTATGGTTTGTATTATCTGAATATTATATGAGTTATTTGATGAGTTYTATTGATATTTGCTTATTGAGCATATGTATTGGCATGTGCACGTGCWRACATGATCCATGATCATATAAGAAAYTTTATTACAGTATAAAAGATAGTTTTGACCACTACTAGCGCATCGAGGCATGTGGAACATGCTTATATGATATTTGAGTCAGTGCCCTGCGAGACATGTGGACTGGGCTACTTAAAGATGTAGCTCAGTGCCCTGTGAGGCATACGGACTGACTCCATGCTTATAAATTRCCAGTGCRATGTGAGACATTACTTCGGGTATGTGAGACATACGGACTGGGTATCGTAATGATTGATTATATGTGGAGCTCTTTCCGATYCACTACTGGTAGGTCAAGGGCCCAATAAGAAGAAGAATTRTAAGWAATGGCTTACGCCATCAGCATGATAAGTCAAGATTGAGTTGCATTGATTTATGWCATTRAATGAACATGCATGATTTCTGCTTACTGAGCTTTAGCTCATGTAGTTTATGCATTGTAGGTGAGCCTGAGTATTAGCTGACTGAGTTGTTGGAGTTCCATGAAGTTTTGAGAATCCTTGTACATGGATGACGACCTGCTGAGCAGGATAATGGGCTCGTTTCTCWTTCTTTTTGAAGTTTTGTTATACCTTTTGGGGGTACTTTTAGTGTGTTTGAACTTTCAATAAATATTGTAAATATGGTGTGGATCTTGTAAATATGTTTTATAACTCTTTATATTTATAACTTTTGTTTAAACCATAAGCAGTAATATGTTATTCCTTTGTAAATAAAAGAAAAAAAATATTTATGCTTTCAAGTAAGTAAGTTTGCACACTCAAATCGATAAATTCTTTCTTTCTTACATTTGGGGAGTGAGGGTGTGACAATTTGTGTATAAATCAATGGCGTCGTCCTTAATTTGTCGGTTCACTGGTCTCGCGAAGATGAAGAGAAATAGTTAGGTTTGGAATCTTTGATTTCCCGCAGTGATGAAGAAAAATGGAGCTGGAGCTCTAGAACTTGGATTTGGAGGTGACGCCGGCCGTGAAGATTTTTGGAGTTACGGATTTTCTAAAGGATAGAGATGAACACGAGAGCTGCGGGTTTTTTCATAAGCCATACGATGAAGATGAAGACGGAGATGGTGGATTTTTGAAAATTCTCATATGTTAATTTGGTATAAAAGCATGGTTTTTTCTCACGTGGAGCGAGCTGGCGAGTTCGTGGGCAACGGGTTAGGTCTAGGTCAGTTTACAAAAATGGTAAAGAGTGGTCGCATAGTATGAGACCGTTCTCACAAGCAAGGTTCTAAAAGGTGTGAGGCGTATCGAGGCAACGTGTAATGACTTTTTTCAATATTCTCTTATTTCTCAATTAAAAAATAATTTTTAAAATATTTTAAACTAAGAGATTACACAATATGGCACAATTGAATTTAAACTAAATATTTTAAGATAGTTGAACTTAAAAAAATAATAAATAAAATACAAACATAGCTAAAACACAACAAAAAATTACATATTACACACATACGAGGTGATGAATTCTGACAATTTATAATATGGACTTAGATGCACCTTGCTAGATGCACCCGGAAAAAATATATTATCATCTATGTGATGATATATGTCAGTTATACGTGATGATATGTGACAGTTATATATGATGACATATGAAAAAAAATTAGAATTTAGGGTTTATTTTGCCGTTGTAGGGTTTATTTCTCTATTTTAGGGTTTAGTATTCCATTTTTACGATTTAGTTTTCCATTTTAGGGTCCCAACAAAAAATCTATCATCGTACCAGTTTTATGTGATGATATATGACAAAAACTTAGGGTTTAGAGTTTAGTTTTTCATTTTAAAGGTTTAGTTTTCAATTTTTAGGGTTTAGTTTTCTATTTTAGGGTTTATTTTTACATTTTAGGATTTTAGATTTTAAATTTAGAATTTTAATTATTTGTGATAATATGTACTGGTTATATGTGATGATATTTACTAGTTACATTGATGATAAATTAAATTACTGAGTGCATCTTGTAAGATGCACCCAGGTCCACGGTATAATGACACGTTAACTCTAAGTTGATTATGTTGAGATTATTAATCCACCCTATTTAATAATGTTGTTGACACCTACCTTATGTGTCAACAACAGATTCATTCAAATTACAAGTGTCGGTTTGTGGTGTATTACAAATAATGATGTGTCATCTTCACATCATTTCTCTTAAAAAATTTCCTTTTTGGTAAATTTTTACCTAGTATAAAATAACATTTTTTTATCATAATTTTTTTCTTTTTACAACTAGGGTTTAGTCTACAATCTCTCTCCAGCAACTCTCCTCCAGAGCATGCCATTTTTTTTCTTCTTCTCCAGACTGTTATAGCAAAGAACAGTCAAAAGCTTGGAACATAAGTTTTGGGATTCCTCTATGTCTAGCCGCTCAGATATCATCTCTTTGTCCAGATTTTTATTTCAAAAGAAATATTTCTAGGATTACAAATTTTATTTCCACAGAAATTTCATATCTCTTATGTGCAAAAGATTACAATTTCTAGAATTACACTGGATATATGTTTAACACCATTGTTCTTGAATTAGATACTCTGGAGGGTAAGATTCATATTTCAAGCAATTGGGCAGTGGGTTATTTATTTTTTTTCCCTTTATCTGAATCCTTTTTTCCTTATTTATTTCATTAGATTTAGAAAGTCTAGAAGAAATCTGTTGGTTTGTGCTGTGTTCGATTCCTTTTTTCTTTTTCAAATCTGATTGATAATTCGCTGATGATTTTGTGAAGATATTTCATTCCCTAACCAAGTATAATTTTATATTTTGTCGAGATCGAATTGTTGTTTGCTATAAGTCTATTGATTTGTGCAAGAAATAAATGGTTTATGCATCAATCGGTTCCCCTATTTTCTAAGGGACTCATAAGGGAATCATAATTTGATGACAATTTTGTGAATATTCTTTCTTTGTTCCAGTTAATTAGTGTTTTCCTATCTTTAGTTCGAGAGATTATTTTTCTTTTGTCTTTTATCCACAACTTTTAATTATAATTATCGTTTGTTAATAGTCTGTTGATTTGTACAAGAAATTATGCAAAATATGCAGCAATTGATCCGATTCTCCAGTCTCTCCCTCTATATGTGGTATTTCCCCCCTCCCGATTCCTTCATTTTATTTATTTACTTATTCAGTTCTAGTTTTGTTTATGGTTTTTGAATTAGTAAACAAGTTAATCTCAGGAGTAATTTATTTTCTCAATTTTTTGGAAAAGTTTTAGGACTGTATGACTAAATGTGCTTATTGAGTAAAGAAAAATATTTATATGGTTTCGTTTGAGTCTTTTTAACCACAATTCTTTCACAACTGGTCCAATTACTTGGCAAATTCTACATTTCTAAATCGAGAATTAGAAACCGGCCTGCTCAAGATTATACCTGCATTTTAGTCATACAAATATGAATCTATATTAATAACTAATATTAATGTTTATTAACTAATTTTTTCCATGTTTATTAGATGACAGGTCTATCTGGAATTCAAGAGGCTAAAACTTATATTGTTTAGTCCTTTTCGCAGTGACTATAATTTTGTCAATTTACGCGCAATTTGTTGGTTTAGGTATAGTTTTTTTATTTAAAATCATAGATTGATATCTTTTTTGCATGTCTTAATTTAGGTCCGTAATTATTAGTTCTTCAAATAATTAAACTTGTCTCGTAATTATTGGTCCCCACCAATTGATCTTGTCTCATTTCATGCTTGGATAGGTATAGTAGTAAACTTGTGAGGCTTGGATGGCTAGTACAAATGCTTCGTAACCATTAAATATACGTCTATGATTAACATCTACGAGCTTATATTGTGGATCGACCTTTATGCCCATGATAGTTGGGTCAAATACTCACAGTTGAACAAAACAGTGCTACTAAATGACGATCCATGATAATCAAGACGCACAACTTTTAAAAGACGCCCATGGTAATCATATTCTTCTGCATTATAATTATCACCTTTAATGCATACTCCGCTATTCATCGTAGATCTCCTCGATCCATGGTCAAATGTGTCAAACTTAAACCCATTCACTTTATACCCGGTATAGATACCAACATGACTGGACGGGCCATTGACGAGATCTATTATGTAATTATTGGTCAAATTGTTCACAGGGTCATGTGCCTATTAATAAGATCGAACAAATTACAATTGGTATAAATATTTGAAGGAATATATAAATTTGTTATGAAAATAGATATCCAAACTTACATAGATCTTGAACCACTCGGCAAATTCTTTTTCAAATTTGGTATTGAGTGGTGCATCTGATATTGATGGTTCAGAGAGATATATATACTCGGTGTATAACCTTCAAAAAATCCGAGTGTTTAATTAATAATTTCAAATCACACATATTAGAAGGTTTGATGCTATAATAATATAATACGTACTCAATATATGGATGCACTTCATCATAATTCAATAAAACATACGCTCGAGCTACGTTATACTCTTCGTCAGTCAAAAATCTACTTGTCTCCGCACAAACAGGTTCACCCGAATGCTTAAATATTGAAATACAATCTTCGGGCTCATCTATATCTCCACATCCATCGTAGTTTCGAGCCATACTTTGTCTCTTCGTGCTAACGTGGTCCTTAAAATAATACGAATAAAATGATGAAGCTTCTTCCATCAAATATGCGTTGGCTATAGAGCCCTCGACTCTTGTATTGTCTTTTACATTATTTTTCAACTTACGAAGATACCTAAACAAGTATTACATGTGTAAAAACCTGGTAGAGCAAAATACAACTGGAAATTGAATTAATTGAATAACGAGGCTCATTTATATAGTTAAAATATATTACCTCTCAAAGGGATACATCCACCTATATTTCACTGGACCTGCAATCCTTGCTTCATATGGAAAATGTACTGGTAGATGCTCCATTGAGTCAAAGAAACTTGGCAGGAATATATGTTCAACTTTACAAAGAATAACTGGTATACCTCTCTCCAACCGCTCCATGTCTTCGGTCGTTAAAACTGTCGATGTGAGATTCTTAAAGAATAAACTTAGTTCTGTAAGTGCTTTCCAAACTTGTGGTGGAAGTAGTTCACATAATGCAATTGGGATTAATCTCTGCATAAAAACATGACAATCGTGACTTTTCATCCCATACATCTTTAATCTCTGCATATCAACACATTGACCTCAATTTGATGCATATCCATCCGAAAATTTAAGTGTCTTCAACCATTCACACAACATAACCTTGTCCTGCTTATCAAGTGTATAACATCCTTTCAGATACTTTCTTGTGGCACTATCTTGTTTTAACTCAGGTCGATGATAGTAATCGTTTAACTCCTCTATAGATTTAGATGTTCTTTAGTTTTCCCTTGGACATTCATCACAATGTTAAACACATTGTCGAAAACATTCTTCTCTATATGCATAACATCTAAATTATGTCGAATCAAGTTAGAGCTCAAATATGGTAAATCCCAGAATATGCTTCTTTTCTTCCAGCCACAAGTTTTACAAATAGGCTTGTTGACATTATCTGCATTCACTTCAGTTACTTTCATAAGACCTAAATCTTCTATCTGGGTAAGAATCTCAGAACCRGATCGAACAAKTGGAGGTRGAGTTTCAACAGTTTTGTTTTTTAGAAAGTTTCTCTTATTACTTCGAAATGTGTGATCATCTGGCAGAAACTTTCGATGATTGTCAAACCAGGACTGTTTCTTGCTGCATCTTAATATAAATGCATCTGATCATTCCATGCAATACGGACAAGCTAATCGGCCAGGTGTGCTCCACCCAGACAACATTGAATATGCAGGGAAGTCACTAATTGTCCACAGAAGAGTTGCTCGTAACTGAAAATTTTGTTTTTAAGATATGTCATATGAACGAGTACCCACTTTCCACAATTGATTTAATTCTCCGATAAGGGGCTGTAGATAAACATCTAGCCTGTGCTTAGGGTTTTTAGGCCCTGGAATCAAAACAGTCAGGAACATAAATTATTCTTTCATGCAAAGCCAATGAGGCAGATTGTAAGGTGTAAGTATCATCGATCACGAAGAATATTGCTACCCAGACTGGCCAAACGGTTGAAAACCATCTGTACAAAGACCAATTCTTACATTTTGACTTTCTGATGCAAATTCTGGAAAAGTCTGTTGAAATGCTTCTACACCGGGGAGTCTAATGGTGACGCATGAACCTATCCTCCACTACATGCTCATCATGCCATCTCATGTCATTTGTTGTAGCATTGGACGCATATAATCGTTGTAGTCGAGGAGTCAATGGAAAGTAATACATCTTCGAGAATGCTATGTTATTCTTTTGTCGCTTCCCATTCCCTTATTGAATATTTTTAAAACGGGGATGGTTACAAAACTTGCAAGAAGTCATAGTTGAATCTAGCGCCCAATATATCATGCACCCATTTTTACAACAATCAATCTTTTCCACAGGTAGCCCCATCCCCCGCAACAATTTCTTACTGCTATAAAAGTTGTCTGTGACTACATTATTCTCAGGTAAAATCTCCTTCACCATCTCGGTGATTTGTTCATAACACTTACTAGACATACGATTCTCTAATTTTATGCTCATAAGTCGAGCCACTAGAGAAAGTTGAGTGTGTTTCTCGCACCCAGGCCACAATTATTTTTTAGCAGCTATTAGCATGTCATAAAACTTTTGTGCTTCGGGATTTGGTGACTCTTCGACTTCGATGTTATCATTATCTTCCATATTAAGAGTTGGACCAGCAACATCTCTAACCATAGTGGTGTATGTGGTCATTGTTTTTGCCTCAACCACATATGTTACCCCAGTGACATTGTTATCACGATTTCCAATAGAACTCAGATTTGTTTCCCCATGAGAGGTCCAGACAAAATAGTTCGACACAAATCCATTTCTCAACAAGTGTTCTTTTACGCTTTCCACATCCATATATCTCCAATTTTGACATCTAACTAGCTTACATAGACATCTAATGTTCACCCCATCCATCCATCTAAGTTAATTAATAGCAAACTTAATGAATGATTCAAGTCCCTCAAAAAACCAGGGTAGTAGATATCCATTTTCCAACTGCTTATACATCCAACTACGATCAGAATTTATTGTTTTAAGTTTCTGTATAATCTTTATTCACAACAAGCTAATTAGTTGTACATCGAACATGTTGAATTGCTACTTTATTTTAATCAATATTGTTATAGAAATAAGAATCTAAATCAAAATATATCAATAATATTAGTGAAATGTGTACGCATTTAAATCTGAATATGCCAATAATAAAATTAGAAAGCATAAACTTTTAAATCAGAATATCTAATATAGTGCCAATGATGAATGACACATAAGAACCATTCATGTTTTACTTGAAAACCATCTAAACAAACTAATATTATAAATCAAAGTCGCTTTTAATCATTGGGTAATTTGATCCTATAATTTAACACCTACATATTCTTTTAAACAAACGAGTAAACCCTTTTTAGTTTTTGTAAACTTATTGCCCATCTAATAAAGAACAAAGTTTAGTATAGTACAAAAAATTAAATTGAAGTTTGGGGTATTTTAAACAAAAATCCTAAGTTTTTGAAAATTAGGGGTTCTCATTATGACTTAAATGTAAGGGGGTGTTTTTAATTTTTTCAGTGTTTCAAAAAATGAAAGGCGTAAAAAAAATAGAAACTATATATATAATTATAATATATATACTATATATATATATAAAGTAAGAGGACTATGTTCATTTTAAATATGAATAAGCTGCAACAAGCATGCCTTTCTGTTTTATTCACATAAAAGATGCTCACAGACTATGGATGCCCCTGAAATTGCGCATCTCAAAAACTGATTTGAGTCACTCACTTTGTGATCGTTGCAAACAACGACAAATTAAAACAACTAATGAAATCACACATTCCATATAGGAGAAAAGGACAATAACTACTGAATAATAAAGGCAATAAAGTAAATCTTTCCCTTCATATAAACACGATTTATGGAGAGAAATGACACCACAAGACATCATATATATATTTAATATATAATTTTGTTTGATTAATATTTTTAAAAAGTTTATAATTATTTTTCTTTAAAACATAGGCACCATGTATTTTCCCTTTATTTCATGTATCTTATTTATAAACTGTTTTGACTAAGAGCGCGGATATACGCACCCCAAAATATTATTAGTTGACCCCAAAATATTGTAGACAAAAATAGTTATAAATAAAAAGACTAAAATAACTTTTCCACAATATATAGTTAAAATTGAAAGTGTATTATTGTTATTATCACTATTCTAAAACATAATTAAGAATTGATTCACCGGCATGAATTGTGGCTCCGACCCTGCATCCTTCTCCTGTGGTGCGTTTTAGAATTGTTTTGCCTTCATCTCCGACCTTGCATCCTCCTCCAGCAACGGCTTGAAGAAGAACTTCTTGATATCCAAAAAAAACCCAGAACTATTTACAAATTTTATATAAAAATAAAAATAAATTCAACTTTTACCCTAAATCACGAGTCATAACTGGACCTTTTTCATTAAGAATAACACTAAACAAAAGAATGAAACAATTACATCAACTGGTTGTCATGAGAAATTAGCAGATTAACACAACTAATTGGAAAACAGTTGCGCCAGTAAAATTAATTTCATCCACAAAATAAAAACCCCATTTAAACTTGGATCCGGTAAAAATCAAACAGACGCATTGAGGAAGATGAGATGTATACCAGATGATTTGGGATGCCTTTGAGGAAATCGGATGCGTGGGATTCTCTTCATCGCCTGCCCCGCGCCCATCTCAGACGCCTCAATCTTTTATTTTATTATTTTCTTTTCCCTTTTGTTTTATTTTCATTTTATTATTATTCTTTTTATTTTTATTTTATTATTATATTATTTATTATATTATATGGGGGTAAAATAGGGTGTTTGTGGGGTTGATTTAGTAAAAATAAATGTATTTTAATTTTTTTGGGTGTTCTTATCAATTGGGGTCAACTAATAATATTTTGTGGTGCGTATATCTGCGCCCTTTGAATATTAATTGATAAATGGGAATTTGATTAAAAAACGTGTAAAAATAACTAAGATTCTTTTAATGGTAATTTTTGGTTTATATAATATTTCCTGATTATTGTCTAGCAAGTTTGAAGGTGAAAGATGGTTTATTTGGTCCTTATTGGCATGAGTCGATTGAAAGAGGGCTTGTGTGGTATCACATGGAGGCGTCATATTCGGTCAAGTTAATCGGTCGACAACCCTAAACCACCAATAAATGATTAATGTATCTGAATATGAAAATATAAAGTATTTTTGAATCGATCAATCTTAGTATTTTGTATCATACTTAGTTTGTTGGACTTTGTATCGGTCTAGCTGTAGAGATATTAATAATTCACTTTCCTAATTTAAAAAAAAAATTGATAAATTTTACGTTTATATGCAATTCTTATATATTCCCGCGTAAATGCGAGTATTCAAACTAGTTTCATAAATAAAGTGGGCAACATATTTAATTACAACTATATTTGTATTATATATTAGTATATTATTGGACTTAATGATTTTATTTTGGTAAGAGTCACGCAACTACTGAAATTGATATGAAATTAATGAGTAAATACCTTATACAATCATATTAGACAATTATGAAAAAATCTAATTAATAACTTTATAAAGACTATATCATATGTGTTAATTATATGGCCCAAGTCCCTTTTATTAGTTGACCGGCCCATTCTGCAGCCCACCACTGGTAGCCCAAAGCCACGACCCAACTCAACCGGGTGGGCGATCCAGATCCGTCTGGGACTTAATCTCAACCATCCATCTTGTGGTCTTTGATTTGGACCATTGCTTCCCTCCTTATAACCCCAAAATCAGAACCCTAGCCCACTCACTTGTTTTCTCCGTCTCTCTCTCTTCGGCTGCTCTCTCTCTCTATCCCTGGTCTTCTTCTTCCTCTGGTTCTCCTCCCTTGCCGGAGAATCGGACTGAGTCTGTGAAGATATCGTGATACCCTGAGAGTGAGTTTGTGAGTGTGAGTTTGGGGCTGGGGTTTCAAGTCAACGGGGGGGTTTTCCCGGTGCGCCGCCTTGGGTCGTGGTCCTAGGTTCTACCAGCGGCTGTCGGCGGCGGTTGTGAGGGAATACGGGAGCCGGTTTACTGTGGTGTTTAGAAAGGGGGCCGAATTTGTGGAGATCTGAGCCGAGCGATTTCAGATCCACTATTCGTCCTTATTCCGGCGACCGACGGCAACAAAAGGGGGTTATCGTTCCTTCTTGATTGCTGTGTTTATTTCCTTCTTCCGTTTATTATTTTTGTTCCCTACTGATTCTGTTTTCTAGGGTTTCAGGTAGCAACCGGAGTGAACCTCGAGCATTCGGGCCGACGGCAGGAAGGAAGTAGCTGGTGGCTGCTTTGGGCTAACTACGGACAGAGTTGACCACTGTCCGGGCCCTTTGACCAAGCTCGTCGAAACAGAAAAGAAACTAAAAAGGACAATCTGACCTTTGGCGTTCCGCTGTGCGCAAAAATCTTGTTCAGCCATGAGTCGTTCGACGGTCGGCTTCGCACCCAACAATATGATCCCCAATATATTAAATCACACATTATTTTCTACTCTCCCCATCAAGATAGAAAACTAAGGTCCCGTGAGATGTTTAGTTGAGTAAAATCATAAAACCAATACGAACCCATCTGTGTTTGTGTATTATCGATTGCTTTTGGATTGAGTCTCATACCGTATACGGCGAGATGAAGTTCCATATAATATTACAACTACAAATCCAGGTATTCCGTTAATACATAAATTTTTGATAATTATAGTATTATATTTATATTTTAAATTAGTTCGCATATTTTATAATATAATTTATGAAATTTATATGTTTGTTTATCTATAAAATTCATATAGACTCGTTGTCAAACTTTTCCGAACCTTTCGCAAGGTAAACTATTTAGATAAAACTTCAAGTGTAGGCGGATTTACGTGAAATCTATACAAGCCTTATAAAACACTGCTCACATAACCCACTCTACGAATAATCAATTATTATTCTCTATCGTCATCTAATCTCCTAGCTCGTCATCTTTATTGGCTTCTTTTAACTAAATTTGTGTTTACTTCCCTAAAGATAAAACTAAACACGTACTCTAACATTATTTAATTAAAACTCATAAGCCATGAAAGGATAAACAAATACGCGCTGTGGGACTGCAGATGCATCAAACGATTTGGCTGGAAAAGACATAAATAAAATTCTAATGGGGATCCTTTAGGATCTGATTTTTATTTTTGCCAAATTAAGATGTGCTATGCATGCATCGGGTGAAATGAGAATATATACATGGACTTATGAGATCTTATTAATTATCTTGTATGTACAAATTTCGGGTAAAATGAAATTGATCGCGTACGCATATATTTGATTATGCCACAACAAACAAACGGAGAATATAATGAATTTTTCTAAATTAAATAAGAGGTAACTAAATAATCGTAATTAGTGTACTCACTTGGAAATTAAAAGAGGAAAAAGAAAAACAATATCTAAAATCTACAATAATTATCCATTGGGCCTGGTAGCTAGCGGGACCACCTCGGCTAACGGGGTCGACAGCGGCGTGGGCATTGGCGACGTCCGGCAGACTGGGCAGGTCGGGTGGCGGCGCAGCCACGGGTCAACGCACTTGAGGTGGAAGAGGTGGCCGCACTCCGGCAGAACCCTGAGCATATCGCAGCTCTTATAATCCGCCAGGCATATGGAGCAGCAGGCGGCGGTGGAGTCCTTGTGGCTCACCTTCGCCTCCGAGTACAGCAGCTTCGGGTAGCCGGCCAGGGTCGCCTCGTCGACGCCTATCTCCGCCGCTTGGTCGGCGGGGTGCGGCGGCGCCGGGTTCCTCTGCGGCAGAACGAGATTGGCGGTGCTGTTCCGCGTGCAGTAGTAGGAGGCGAGGGTTATGGTGGTGATGAGGAGGAGGATGCCGACGGAGACGCCGATGCCGTAGCCGAAGCCGCCGATGTTTTGGGTGCTGAGAAAGCCGTCGGTGGTGCTGTTCATCATTGGTGCTCAGCTGCGGCCATGGGCGAGTGTAGTGAGGAAGGGGTTATAGGATAGCTACTAATATTACAAAGTCAACGCTTGAAAACCAACTTTAAATCAAGGGAGGTGCATTTGGGTTTAAGCTTATAATACGGAGGTGGGGCCCAGGATATACTTTCAATAATGTGGAATTAATAACCAAACTATTGACTTAAAACCGATTGAGTGAGGTTTTTTTATCATAACATACCAAATTCAAATATGTTTTTACCATTACATAACATATAACAAATTAATTGTCAACTGTTTTAAAGGCGTCACGTTAGTCCTTTTCTTTTACGCTTTGTTAGTTGTGTGATCATGTGAGTACCGTCTCTCTTTGCAGCACAATTCATCGCTCTATGGTTTTTAAATTAATTAATATGTAGTTGAATTCAAGTATTCAATCCTCTCTTTGGCACAAATGAATAAAAATATGTATTCAACGGTACTGCACGATCTTGGCATTATATATTTAGGATTGTATTTATTATTTTATCGATGGCGGACATTAAGTGCAAAGATAGCATGCTATCGGTCAATTTCTTCCTAATCCTAGCGCCTATATGTGATAGTGCCTATTTTGTTCTTAAAATTAGAGTTTGCAAACAGTGATAATATGTACATTATACAATTAATGATTTCACATATATTATGTGCATACATTTTTTTTCATGTAAACAAAGATTCTATGAGTTCATTAACTGTTGTTTTGAAAACAAATTCCATGCGATTTTCAAGTTTTTATTTATTTTTATTTTTAAAGCTCAAGTCATAACGAGAGAGGTCGAATGTAATCTAATACAGTGGCGTGTCTTTATAATAAGATTGGTTAGAGTATTTAATTTATAAGTATCAAAAGTGTGAGTTATGATCCGGTGTTTTACGATGCATGTACCAATTAGACTTGTTGAACGCAATTTTAAAAACATCACATTAGACTGTATACATGTTTAATTATTAATATACTCTAATATTTTATAAAAACATACAAACAACTTTCTTTTGAAAAAACATTAACAACTTGAATATTTCGTAAGATGGTTAGTCAATCGCAACAACGTCAAGGGGACTAGAGTATGTTCACTAGGACAAAGGTGAAAAAAACTAATCATTTCTCCTATTTCGTACATTTTAAATGAGGGGATGCTCTACTGTCAGAACGTTGACATTAAACTTAGTTTCCTAAAAATAAATCCTCAATAAAAAAGAGATTTTGACTAATAAGTATGGGGTAGAGGATATTTTTGCATACTAAAATTATATCTTTTTATTTGACAAATTGCCCTTGATTTTTGTCACAGCCAATTTCACAAGAATATATGTTTTTCATCAACCCATTGATAAAATTTCCACAACCAACAATAAAATTACACAACCTGTAATACTAAGATACCGCATACGGTAATAAGATTATCACGTCCAATAATCCTTCAAAGATTATCACAAACTCAAAGTAAGTTTTTCTTTTAACTCATGGTTTTAATGGTTGTCATGAATTTAACTAAACTGTTTTTAGTAACATAATAATCGTAGTATACATTTGCAACAGTTATGTTTTCAAATTTTACACAATTGAGGATAGGATTCTCACAATATAAGATACTCACAACTAGTTATAAAATTATCACGAATGGTAATCATCAATACAAAGTGGGGGAAGGTTTATTGGAAAGAAGCTACTTTTGCCCTTCAAACCATTGCTCTAAAAGTCGGCCAAGGTGATGGCGCCTCCAACCGCCTCCTTAGTTGGCCGGATTAAGTGCCTAGGTTAAAAATCGACGTATAGTTACCCTAGGCGTCAAGATGCTGAATTTTTTTAGATGGTACAACTGAATTTGTTACTTTGGAGCTTGAAGTTTATTTTTGGTACTGAATATGTTAGCAAGAGTTCGTATTAAAAAATATGATTATTTTTAAAATTTATGAATGAGTTCTTAAAGTATTGCAAATGTCCTTTGAGGTTTGTATTAATTATACAAATTGCTCATTTAATAGGGTATAATTTGTAAAAATAAAAATATGTGTTTAGGGTGAGTTTGAAATTAAGTTAATTCTTAAGGTTTGTATTGTATGTATATTCCTATTAACTATATTTGGTTGAATGAACTACTTCTATAAGAAAAATTAGGAAATTGAGTGGTTATACCTAATTATTAGAGTAAAATATGATATTTATAGTTACATTATAGGCCTTGCCTAGACGGTAGGCGCTAATATGCCGCCTAACGATTTTTAAATTTTGCTTATACCATTATCACATTGCATGACATTGTGTAGCATATATTACTTTTTGACTAGAGTTGACCAGTCTCAGTTGGGAAATGATTATTGGTAATCAGAATTCACACATGCAATATGTTTTTAATTTGATCAAACAAAATGAAAAACCGTACGAGCTCAACAAACCACTTGAAACCAAGAATTCCAAAAGAATTGTAAGCCCTTAATTGCCTATTTTGTTCTTAATAAAACTAAAATAATTAATAAATCACGCGTGTTTATTGAAAAGTGTAAATAAATAGCAGTCTAATAATAAATACAAAACACAAGGTTTTAAACTTTTAACTATAAGAGAAAATCCTTATAGTCGTGCCTCAAGGCGATATAAGATCTTTACTAGTAAGGACCACAAAAAACTCCTATCGAGTAAGATTAATTTAAATCAGTACTACTCTTCCAAATGGTTAAGAATCATAATATTAAAGATTAGATCTTAATAAAAAAAAAAACATGGAAGAAAAAAACAATTCGTTAAACAGGATGGTTGTGACAGTTTTGTGACGATGTTCCAACACCAGCTGCAACACCTGATTCTGGGCAGAATATATATTGACCGAATAAAGCGCTCTAAACTCTCAACTCTGATCTTTTCTCTCCATGATTCATGTATCATTTGTGTTGAAGTTGTAGAGAAAGTCTTCGTCTTTATATGTACATTCTTACTTGTAAAAAAGACGTATAAAACAAGGAACGGAGATATGCATTGTAAGAAGATTATTTTAATTGAGAAACAAGGCAAAATATAAGATTTCTAATAACTCCAAGACTTACACTACACAATCTTTATTATAGTGTAAAGAGAATTAATATTAATCCAATTCTAATAATGTACAAGATAAATACTAAAGATTATGAGTATCAAATCTTTCTTAAATAATTAATATCTAATATACTTGGTAATAAAGTTAAAAATAATATATAGACAAAATTAACTTTAGGAGATAAAATAACTTATAATTAAATATGTATCCTATTCATATATAACTCTTATACGTATATAACTCTTAATCTATTTTTCAACTCATACCTATCTACACGTATGGACTCTTCAATCTCTCCCTTTTTGTCTTTCTTGGCCAAAAAACATAAGATGAAAATAACAAGTATAAACTTGAATAAGCATCTAAAATACTCCATGATCTTGCTATAATTAAAAATATCAAACACAAATAACTAGCATCAAATAAAATATCTCCAAAACACAAATATCATAAATACCGAAAGTAAGAACACTTCCCTTTGGTGAAGTAGTGGTAGCTTCAAGATCAAACTCTTCTTCATCCTCTTCATCACAACTACCTATAAGCACATCAGCAATAGAATGAATAGTAGAAGTCCCAACTCCCTCTATATGTGTTACTTCCATATCAATATCATATTTGACGATATGTGCGGCAACATCCATAGCAACAACAACTCCCCATGAATACACATCTCTACTAACAATATATGCACCTGCAACTCCTTTATCATCATCAAATACTCCACCTTTTTGGCTAGAAAGAGTGGATTTCTATAGTAGGCCAAAATAGTAAGCATGTATGGCAGTTAATTAACAATAACATATTCTATAAACTGCACTTGTCCCTATAAAAAAATACTGGGACACAGGAACAAGCACATCAAGCATGGGACTACAAAATCAGAAATGTTGATGAGATTATTTTGCGAGATTATTAGTGACACCCGAATAATATTCTAAGCAACACTAGGAGAAAAAATAGGCACATCAGAGATAGTGCGACTGGGACCATAAAGACTCATTCATCTTCAAAATAGATCATCAAAAGATCAACAAGAAGATTCTTGGCGTTCAAAATGGAAGCGATTACCATGAAGAACCTTGGTTGGCAAGTAAGAGGAACATGAGGGATGTAGATTTGAGACACCAAAACTTGGTAGATAATACTAGGAAAAGGCAGGGACCACGTAGACAAGGTAGTCATGGAAAAGAACATCACTTCATTAAACACCTTCAAACCAAAGTTAAACAACATCCCAGTACCAAGCTGATAAAGCATATGAGCATGAGTCTTAGCAACTCGAGAGTTGTTCATCGAGGGAACCTAATTCCCACAACAAATTTCGTACAAAAATCCATAGAAGGAGGACTATCGTGAAGAAGCAAATGGAGAGGACTAACTATTACGCAAATCACCTGTTAGGAACCAAATCATAACAATAAAACTAGAAGGCAATGGTTTCTCTACACAATCAAGAGTCTAAAAAAAATCATTAATCACAAAGGATTAAAGTTATAAACATTAACACATACATAGACTCGACTAAAATCAAGAGACCGATAAATAAAAAAAAAATCAACACTCAGATTAGCATAGAACTCATATAACATAGATGCCTCGAAAGGCATAATATCATGCACAATAAGCAATAAACAACGACGCTCAAGAAAATTGTTCAAATTTTAAGAAAGAAAAGATGCTGAGTGCTTGCATTTTTCATTAATCAAGGAGCGACCATCAAATAATACAAAAATACTAGAAGCAGCTCTAGGATAAAAAAAAAAAGTATGAGAAAAAATATTACCCATATCGTATTCAGAACTGGATGTTGGCCCAACCTCAATAGCATCACAATAACATCTGCAAAAACATCTTTAGAAAACTAAACTAGCATTATTATCCTTAGCATAACTATTGGAATTATCGTAAGTAAGTATTTTACTTATGGGTAGTCTAGAACATCCTCCGCAGCAAATTTCTCATTACTTGAGATATCAGGAATAATACTTAGCTAATGGAGACCAGAAGCAATGTCCTTACCCTTTATAAGACGTAACAACACATGGCTAATAGTTTCACCATTTTCAATCAGGTTGGAGACCATATTAGCACAAGAAGGAGATGATGTGCCATAAAACATTGGCAATTCAGACGTGACTAGAATGTTAGTAACACCAGCAACAACATTCTCATTGACATTTTCGACAATAT
>BMAC01000370.1:309147-324553 GCA_014905375.1 Phtheirospermum japonicum
AAAAGTCAACTTATTTGAATAAGTCAACAAAGTACTTAACATTAATTAAGGGTTTAAAAAGGAAGATCTTAATAAACTTTTACAAACTTAGAAATTGATTACAACTTAATAACTTAAAAGCATAAGTTCATAAGCTAGAAAGCTATAAAATGAAATTGAAAGTTTGATGATCAAAAGAACCATAAACTATGATCCAAAACACAACACAATATTAAGAAGGAATAATATGAAAATAAAACTAGATTATAGAAAGATATTACCAAATGTATGTGATTACAAAAGCTTGAAGGAGAAAAGTTTGAAAGTTGAATGATTCTTCACAAAGGAAACTTAAAACAAAGCTTGAACATTAAACAACTAAGATCTAAGCTTAACTAATCTATAACTAATTACTAGAATTTATAGGAATTAAAATGAGCAAAATATGAAAATGGAAAGATTTCTCTGGTTTGGAATAGCTTCCTTGGGGAAGAAAGCCATTGGAGCAAGTTGGTCTGATTGAAATGACGTCTGATTACTTATTTCTTCAAAAATCCTGCTTTTTAGTCGATCGACTGAAAAAGCAGTCGATCGACTGGCAGTCGATCGGCCATGTCGGCAGTCGATCGACTGCATCGTCAAAAGCGGCCAAAAGCCCTGGAAAATCCACCTAACTCCACTAAATTCGATCGAAAATCCAAACATCCTAACAAATCATCAAAACCGCGTCACTTCGCCAAGGGTCCAAGCAACAATAGCACACACGTTTCTCAAACTAACACAAGCAAGCACACGACGAAATTAAAAACCTAGGACGATTCTAACCACCCCACACTTAAAACCTAGCAATGTCCTCATTGCGTAATTAAGCTAATAAAAGCGGTAAAAAGTTGTAGGGTAAAGAAAACGCCCCTATTTCCGGCTCGTGTCGTCGTGGTTGTGCAAAGGTCGTTGCCAGGAACCGAGGTAAGCAACAAGATATCTACATGGTTAGGCAAGGTGGAAAAACGTGCACAAAAACGAACTATGTACAAAAACGAAAATATTTTGATTTTTGAATTTTTCATTTTGTTTGGATTTATTTAATATATATTTTCCTTTTTTTTTATTTGTTTTATGATTAGAAAATATATTTAAAAATAAGGAAAAAGAAACTATATACAAAAAAAAGCAATTAAAAGGATTTTTTTTTTATTATTATATATATATATTTTTTTTTACAAAAGACGAGATGAGAAATAAACGAATATAATCGAAAGATAAAATAAAATAAACACAGAAAAACAATAACAAATAAAAATAAACAAAGGATAAATTAGGAGATTTAACGACGTCTCCTAGGTCGGGCACGGAGGGTCGCGGCCTCGTCTTCCTCCTCCTCCTCCTGATTTTCGTTTTCACCGTCGCCGCCGTCATCGTCGTCGTCGTCGTCGTCTCTACGCATCCGAGTCTCGACCAAAAAGAGCCGGCGATGGAGGCCGCGGAGAGCTCGGTCGTTTCGTGCCTACCCCTCGTCGAGCCGGTCAAAACGGACGTTGAGCTGGTCGAAGCGAGAAAACACGGCCTGTTGGAAATCGTTCCAACCCATCTCGGGACGTTGCCAGCCTCATCCTGCTCATTGCCTCGGTGGCGTTGACGTCTCGGGTTTCGGCTCGCCGGGTTCGTCGGGGCTCTCGGCGTTTTGAATGTCAATTCCATGAGATCGACCCTCGTCATGTTGGCCGTCTCGGCCTCAAACCCGAAGTAACGGGCAAGTATGGTGATCATCAGCCCCATGCTGACTCGTGCGACGCTTCCTCCCCTCGTTTTCCGTATCCCTCGAATTTTCCCACGGATCAACGGAAAGAACGGGACCGGATGTCCATTCGATAAGCACCAAAGCACATACACCTCGTGGTGGGTGAGGTTGGTGCTTTCATGCTTGCCTATCAAGATGTGGGCGAAGAACTTGTAAGCCCCAAGTAGAGCCAAATCAGTGATGGACGACGCCGAGTAACAATCACGGGTACCACGTCCACCCGTGATACTCTGCCAAAACTTATCCGCGTGAAAACCGGGCAACTGCGTGTACGAATATTGTTGGCAACGGCGCCAAAATTTGATCGAAGATTTCCTAGCGCTCTAAGAATCGTCTCCGCAATAGTACGGAGTCGATTGTAGATGCGGTAAGTTGTCCCGAGTCGTGTCTCTCGAGGATGGATGTGATCGGCCTTCGGTTTTCTTTATCGTTCTTATCGTCGGTTTTGCTTAAACTAATTTAACCTAAGAAAGCGATAGTCATTGTTCGATTTTTATAACTAAGATTTAAATTGAAACTTAAGATTTAAAAAACATTAAATACTTTTAAAGGAAATTAAAGCTTATAATAAAACGATCAATCTAAACTAATTAGCTATTAAAATTTAACTATTTGAAATTAGGAAAATGGAGGGAAAATTAAAGTCAACTTATTTGAATAAGTCAACAAAGTACTTAACATTAATTAAGGGTTTAAAAAGGAAGATCTTAATAAACTTTTACAAACTTAGAAATTGATTACAACTTAATAACTTAAAAGCATAAGTTCGTAAGCTAGAAAGCTATAAAATGAAATTGAAAGTTTGATGATCAAAAGAACCATAAACTATGATCCAAAACACAACACAATATTAAGAAGGAATAACATGAAAATAAAACTAGATTATAGAAAGATATTACCAAATGTATGTGATTACAAAAAAGGCTTGAAAGTTGAATGATTCTTCACAAAGGAAACTTAAAACAAAGCTTGAACATTAAACAACTAAGATCTAAGCTTAACTAATCTATAACTAATTACTAGAATTTATAGGAATTAAAATGAGCAAAATATGAAAAGGGAAAGATTTCTCTGGTTTGGAATAGCTTCCTTGGGGAAGAAAGCCATTGGAGCAAGTTGGTCTGATTGAAATGACGTCTGATTACTTATTTCTTCAAAAATCCTGCTTTTCAGTCGATCGACTGAAAAAGCAGTCGATCGACTGGCAGTTGATCGGCCATGTCGGCAGTCGATCGACTGCATCGTCAAAAGCGGCCAAAAGCCCTGGAATTCAGTCGATCTTCGGAGGACCCAGTCGATCGACAGCAGTCGATCGGCCAAGTAGGCAGTCGATCGACTGCGTTGTCCAAAATGCCAAAATCCCCTGGAATCCAGTCGATTTTGCCGGTTCAGTCGATCGACTACAAAGTCAGTCGATCGACTGAACATCCAGTCGGCCGACTGGATTCCAGCGCCCGGCTCGATTTCTCGTTCTTTTCGCGTCCGCCGGTTTATTGAACCTCGTTCGTTGCGCTTCCTTGCTTTGTCCGTCAATTCCCGAGTCGAGTATCAACGATCCCAAACGAGCGTGGGCCCCGCTTGGACGTCCTACGGCCAAGAAAACGGAAAAGTGAAAAACTATGAAAATTAAGAATAAAATGTACGAAAACTAAGAAAATCTAGAAATACGAAAAACGGCCAACTCGACTCCTAAAACAACAAAAAGCAAGCGAAAAACACGCAACGTGAAACAAAAATGGTAATGAAAATATGTATAAAAAGATGCAAATCAACCATGAAAAAAATGATATGTGATAAACACGGTTTTAACATGCATACTAGAGCTTATTTCATGACATTTTGATTATAAATTTTTCACAAACAATGTGATTTAATTATATTTTGTGCATTTGGACGTTGTTACGTGTTTTTCTCGTTCTGTATGTGATTTAGCAAATATTTAGCATAATTGAGATGACACAAGCTTAAAGAGAAGTGAAGATTGTAGTTTTCAAAGTATTTAGACCAATTATGGGTGAAGAAACACGTTTAGGTGTTCTGTTAGTCAAATATGAGCGAAGAAAGAGAAACCAAATAAGAATTCACAAAACATTCAAGAAGTCTTCTAATACTTGGGTACTCAAATGCTTATAACTCTCACATCACTTATAATCTGATGGTTTTAATATATGGTTAGAAATATAATTCAGTTGGGTTTACAATGCTTTTGATAGTTTGTCATTAAGAGTTATATCGATGGAGATATGGTTAAAATCGTCTGAGCTATCAGAGGTAGGGACACGGTTAGCGGTCGATACTCTGGTCGCTACTGAGAGCCATATTCAAGAAGACCATTATAAACCCAATTATTAATAACCCGGTGAATAATGGTCTAGAAACATAAAAGATGTTACAAAATTGAGTTTCAACGCTAGGATTTCTTTTGCGGACTATAAAAAGAGGACCAAGAAGTTGGCCAAAGACATCTTTGACCACCCTTTATCTTGGGAACAACCATACATCACCAAAACACTCCAAAAGTGTGAGATGGAGAGATCAAAGAGTACTCGGAGAGGGAACATGAAGAACACGAAGGTTGAAGGTTCCAATCCATCACATCCTATGGTTTTATCATTTTATTTAGTTTTTCTTATGAATATTATGTGATCGATGAAATGTCTAGATGAATGTCTAATCATGTTTAGCTAATTCATTCATATTCTGGGGTTCGTAAATGATGAATGATTAATATTTTGAATTTATTTCAATCAAGCATTTGGTTCTTTTAATATTTTTGATTCTTGAGTTACATATATGCATAAGCTTGACAAATATTTTATGCTTATTCGTTTTAACAATTCATAAACCTAGAGATGAGTTTTGTTAATATAACTTGAATTAAACGCTCTAATCAATAAGATCAAGAGATTTGAGATAAGAGTAATGTTATTAAAATCTTTGAAGGTTTTAGAAGTTCTAAGTGCGATTAATAATGCATCTCGCATTTAGAATCCACGATTTAATCACTTCGAAAGTAAGGGTTAAACTATATTTATGATTAACGTATATTTAATTGTATCACAAAAATGCTTGGTTGATTGAAAAGGTTTTACATTCGAGTATGATCCTTTTACTGTTATTATGTTTGTAACTCATCATTGCATTTTTGATTGACAACCGTTTGTGCTTCTAAAGTTGTGATCGATTGAAAACTTTTATAACTAATAGCTTTGATAAATCATGATCCGAAAGATGAGGTTTTTAAATTAGGCTTTCAACATGAGACACTCTAATCAATAAGACCAGGAGGTTTGAGAGATTAGTAGTGAAGTCATATAAATCTTTATAGCTTCTTGGAGTTCTAAATGTGATCTGAATGCGTCTCACATTTAGAACTTGCAGTTTAGTCACTTTGAGAGAAGTATTAAACTAAAATGGTGATTGATTTATAGTAAATTAGATCATAACAATACTCGACTGATTAAACATGATAGACATTGAAATTTCACAGTAATCACAAACCCCGTATTACCTCCATCTCATTTAGGAACCTCTCTTTCTTATTTTTGTACTTTCGATCTTGGTAAATTAGTTTAATTTATGCTCATCATTTGAAACAACGAAACAAAATCTTCTTTTATATCCGTTTAGATAAGATTAATTTATTAATAATATTACTTGCCAATTTTTAAGATTTGTTTCTTGTGGAATTGGCCTTGCTCGTCGCTATCTACATCTACACCATAGGCTTGTACTTATATAGAGTATAAAACACAAAATAGATTTATTACTCGAACTAATTCATAGTGAAATAGTGGGCGGTCAAGTTTTTGGCACCTTTGACGGGGACCAATTGATTAGAAATTGATAATAATGTAATTGGTAAACTAGTTTTAATTTAAACATTTATTATACTCTAAATGTTGTCTTGAGTGAACTTTACAGGTGGTAAGAGCAAAGACGACAACACCACCGTTCAATGTGAATGAGCAAATCCAATAGCTTCAATTGCAATTTCAAGCATTACAATTTTTATTCCAACCACCAGCACCACCACAACAAACCGTTTGAGTTATGTTGCAACCCAACACTAATCTGGTATATGGAGGAACAAATGGGCCGATGATTTTGGTGAATAATTTGAGTTAGAGACGGAATAACTTGCCTTGTCTCAAAAGAATCAGTTTGGGGGAAGTGCTATAGATGGGTACATGTGGTGCATCTTCTCTAAATATGTTGAATAACCAAAATGAACAATATTCCGGATGATGCGATTAAACTTCGCATGTTCCCTCTCTCTATGAATGATAAGGCTAAGTTTGGTATAATAGATTTGGCTTTGGAGATATTAAGAAATAGAACAAGATGTATCAGAAATTCCTCCTCAATTTCTCTCCCCAAGCAAAATTATGAAGTAAGAAGCGAGATAACTCAATTTCGCTAAGTCAATGGAGAACCGGTACATGAGGCTTGGGAAAGATTTAGAGAATTTTTGAGGAAGTGCCCTCAACATGGTTTCCCAAATGATCAACTGATTTGCTACTTCTAGAATGGTTTGGATGGGCATACAAAAGTGAAGGTGGATGCCTCATCAAGAGGTGCATTATCGGCGAGAAACACTAATGACACAATGAGAATCTTGAAAGAAAATGGCGGCAAATAGTTACTAATGGACGATTAAACAATACATTGTCAAAAGGTGGTAGTGGTGAATAAGAGTGAGATGTTGAATGTATTTATAGCATAACTAGTGCCCATGAATAGTACAATCGACATGATGATGTCTCAAAACCCGGAAACACTTAATCAACAAATAAATGAGGTTACATTTCAAAATACGGTTAAAGATGTGAATTATGTGAACCAAAAGGGTCATATAATTATCAAAGTAATCATGGAGAGAGTAATATGAGACAAGAAGAAATGATCATTGCTTTTATGGGTAGAACAGAAGAACGGTTAGATGATAATGAGGCCCGTCTAGGAGAAATGATTCAGATCACCGGGATGGTGTGTGATCATTTGAAAGTACTTGAGATGTAATTTTCCCAGTTGGAAAACCTCATTAGAGACTAACATTAAAGAATTTTAGTTCCGAGAAATACAGAGGTGAACCTAGAAGAGAAATGATATGCCATTCATCTTAGGAGTTGTAAAGAGTACAAGAGTCTAGCAAAGCCGAGTGAAAAGCCCAATAGACTCATGAAGAAATCAAAAAAAGTTATCGAGAAATAAGTTAACGAGGAAGAACCACAAGTAGAGAACAAAAAGGGGCTTAGAATCCAAAACCTATTCATATTCCCCTAACTAGTTATAATCCTTTGCCTTTTCTGCAGTGATTACAAAGGAAAAAATTGGACAATCAATTTGGTAAATTTCTTGATGTTTGTAGAAAAATACATATTCATATTATTTTTGTTGATGCTTTGCAATAGAAGCTGGATTATGCAAAGCTCCTTAAGGACATGATTACTAAGAATCGAAAGTTAGAGGTGTAGGATATGGTGAATCTTACCAAAGAATGCAGTGCGATGATTCAAAAGGAGTTACCACTAAAGTGCGAGGTTTGGGTAGTAGTTTCATTATCCCTTTTAATCTTGGTGGGGTCTTATTTAAAAGGCACTTTGTGATTTGAGAGCTAGCATCAACTTGATGCCATTGTCGATAACGAAGAATTTGAAGATCAGGAAAATAAAATCTACTACAATCGCACTTCAAACAATGGATAGGTCTATGACTTATCCGATGGGTATGGTAGAGGATGTTCTTTTTAAGGTAAACAAGTTTATTCTTCCTATTGATATTTTGGTCTTAGATATGCATTAAAATGAAAATGTCTCGTTGATTCTTGGACGTCCATTCTTAAATATGAGTGGAGCGTTGATCGATGTGAGGAAGGGAGAACTCATATTAAGAGTGAACGATGAGAGAACTGTGCTTTCCATTTATAGAACATCAGTTTGATATTGATGAGGTTAAGGAGTGTAAGTTAGTACAAGGTTTAGATAATTGTGTTTACAATAAATCTCCTACTTCTACGAAATCTCATACTTTACCATCTATTTTCTTCTTTTGATAGTTTTGATAATTTTATTTTTAAGAACAATGTGATGTAGGTTTTGCATTTGGAGATTCGAGGATGAGTAACCAAGGTCATAAGGTTCTTGGAAGTACGTTTTGGCGCCTAAAGCATCATCCACCTTTTAGTTAAGGTGTTTTTGTACGTATTCTAAATCTAGTTCTCAAACTTTTAAGTTTTGCATTGCCTTGATCGCATTTAATTTTATTTAAGTTTGAGGGGGTGATGTTAGTGGAGTTAGAAACGTACCATATCTTTCATTCATGTTGTTGCATGTTTGAGTTTTTATCACTTTAACATGTTTACAACTTTAATTATTATTTTTAGGATTTTAGAAGATTTGAGTCTTGTCTGTTAGGATGGAAGATTGAAATCATTGGTTTAATTGAGGATTTTTTATGTTACTTGATTTGGAAGTTTGGGATTTTGGTGTCCGAGCCGAGGATTGATAACAAACTCTTTAAACTTGTGAAGCCTTTGTAGATTTGTGTATATTGTTTTCATTTGGCATAACTGGGTGAGTTTATTGCCATATAAAATATTTATTTTTATGTCTTGAGAGTATCTTCATTAAATACGCTATAACTTGACTTAGTCTTGGTCGAGGCCTTAATGCATGTGATTTGTGAAAGTGATCTAGGTGATTTTTGACACCCTCTTAGTCATCTACGAATAAATAGCTACCACAAATAAATTAACCCTAATTAGAACCTTTGAGCCTATTATTGATTAGAGTAGATTTGTCCTTATTTTTATTAGCTTTTTAGTTCGTTTTTATATTTGTTTTTGGTATAAGTTGGATGACTTAGGCGTAATTCCGTAATTTTATAATTCCAGCTTATTTTACCGCATTTTGATCTTAATTAATGCAATTAGGTGATGTTTCGTTGTTTTTCACCTTACAGCTAAGTAACCGGAAGAGTTTAGCACGTAAAAGACGAAGATCGATGTTCAAGAATAGAAGAACAAGCTTTCCGGTGAAACGAGTAGCAGAGGATCGAGAAACGGAGACCGACGCTCAGTCGTGTCGACTGACGCGACCGTCGACGCACCGTCGACGCGAGCCATGCCAGCGAGTCATGACTGCGTCAGTCGACACTCCATCGACGCACCTGCCAGCCGACACGCGCAGCTGTCGACCAAACCTTCCGAGTCCCGCCGAGCGCCAGCACGCGTCAGTCGACGTTACATCGACGCTCCGTCGACGCGACGGCCCAGAATTCGGAAAATTAGGGTTTCTTGTGCGCCAAGACTCCTAATATCTATTTAAAACCTCATTTTTTCGGATTTTGAGAACAACACAGAGTGTGACATGAGAGATACATCTATCCTAGGGTACTTTAGCATTCAACAACAATAAATTCACGTCTTATAACAAGATTTGGAGACGCGGATCAAGGATCGAAGTTCTACGCGTCCGAGACACCGATTTCGCACCCGAGAATCCATATTCGCCCAAGATCAGCGTTCAAACTCCGGAATAGCTGGAGCTTTTCATTGCTTTCCTTAGTTTCAATAAGTTTTCTAAACTCTTAGATAATTTTCTAGTTAATTGTTTAGATAAATTCTTAGTTAATCCTAGTTTTAATTAGTTTAATAGTTTCTTATGCTTGGATTTTGGATATTGTTAATTTAGTTTATTTATGCGATTTAGTTTATGCTTAGTTAATGTTCTTGGATTCGCATGATTCAATTGCTTAGCGATAGTTTCTTTAATTCATGCTTTAGATATGATAATTAGCTCTAAATCTTCGTAGCGTTAATCGGTAATTTAGTTATTGCTCTTAGTTGATAATTTAGAATAATTAGTTTAATCAGCTTTAGTTTACTGCTTAGTTCGTAGTTGATAATCTAGTTAAAGTGATTAGTTTAATTAGTTTTAGTTTAATTATTGCTTTAGTTATAATGATCAATTCAATCAATTTAAAACCCCAAATGTATATGTATGTTATTCGTAATTGAGAAAAACATCCGAAAGACCGAACAGTTGTTTCCTCGAGAGATACGATTCGAGTCAAACTCATCACCCTACAGTTACCTCGTACACTTGCGAGCAAACTGACGTGCTTTTAAATTATTTATTAAAACGGGGTGCACAAAAGTTTGAGTCAAAAATTTGGCGCCGTTACCGGGGAGGCAACGAGTAGGAATTAAAGATGTTTTTCATTTTATTTTCTGTTTAATTTATTATTTAATTTGCTTTTACTTGGTTTTTGCCATTTGGTACGTTGACGTGTTGTTGAGATAATGCAAGGAAGGCGATCACTTCAACGCGACCTTGTGCCATTCATCGACAACATTCACCGTTCAAATCCGCCAAAACCAAGACCCGTTCTTATTCCCGAGGACAATTCCTCGACAGCAACCGACTTTGCTTGCGATCAAGTTCCCAGCATCATGTTAGGAGCACATTCAGTTCGAAACGGCGATTCACCACCGAGATCACCGCCACGCCCCATTCGAGTTGGGTATGGTAGTGAACCAAACAAGTCACACTCTACTAGACGCGACGAAAGAAGAAACGAAGGAGTTAACCAGCAGCACAACATAGTCAATCACCCGCTCAACATGGAGAATTTGAGGCAGAACGAAGCGATGAACGACAATGTCATGCGTCAGCACAACATCGAGAACGTGGCATTTAGGAATGAGGATGTTTTGCAGCGAAATGCCTATGTTAACAATCAAATGCACGTGAACGAGTGGTTGGAAAATCAAGATCACGGATACGAGCAAAATAACGTCGGAAGGAGATACGAGCGCGAGCACCATTACACGCATAACGACCACTACGAGAGAGCATATGACCAAATTCGAGAACCAAGGGGAGATCGAGCACTTAGACAGCACGACTTGGCACGTCCAAAGGTTATACCCTTTAGGTCCGCCATTGTTCTTGGACCTACCGCAAGGGCAGTCGAGATCAAACCGCATCAACTCAACCTACTCACAACCTTTCATGGGAATGCACATGAAGACCCTTTGGCATTTTTAAATTATTTCGTTGATGAAGTTGGCCGATTCGTAGTTCATGGTCTTCATCAAGAAGAAGTCCAGATGATTTGTTTTCCATACAGCTTGAAGGACAAGGCGAAGTCGTGGCTACTGTCCTTAGAGCCTGGTTCGTTAACCGACTGGGATATGATTAGCGAGAAGTTTCTAAACCAATATTATTCAGCCCAAACAATGGGGCATCTTCAGAGGCAAATTGCTACTTTCGAGCAGTTAGAAGGAGAGCTATTTCACGAAATGTGGGAGCGTTACAAAACACTTTTGCAAGCTTGCCCCCACCACAACTATTCTCCGGAGATGACTAACCAGTTCTTTTTCGATGGATTATTGGACCATGGGAAACGAGAATTAGAAATAGCAGCGGAAGGAGATTTTGGAGATTTGACAGCACACGAGGCAAGACAAGTGTTGGAGAAGCAAAGCGAAAAGTCTAGACAAACCAATTCTTGGCCTCGTAAGATAAGAGTTAACAAAGTTTCCATCCCCGACCCTGATTTAGATGATGGCAAGTTAGTTAAGGCGAAATGTGTAGAGATTTTTTATGAGAAATTAGCTGCTTGGAAAGCCGAGCGAGCTAGCAACGCCGCTGCACAGAAAATGGCTGCAAATTGCAACCAGTGTGGATCCCTCCAGCATTTAGCAGACGCATGTCCTAACAACAGTGAGTAGCAAGAGGAGGTGAACGCGATCCAGAATTATTCAAATCAAAAGAAGTACACACCACAACGTGACAATCCTCTTTTCAAGTAGGGTCCGGGCAATCCAAATCATATGCCGCCCGATCCACAATTTCCCCCACCGCATTATGCTCAAGTACCAGTCCCACCGGTACAAAATAACTTTCATACACAAGGGCAGACGTCGAGTGAAACTCAACCAAATGATCAGCTGTTGGTTTGGCAGCAGAATCAAGTGGCCGAGACGATCAGTAATAGAGAAGGGCTTACAAAAGTACATGCAAAGATAGACGAACTTTCAAAGAAGGTGAGCGGAATAGACCAACTGTCCGGTATTGTGCATGATCTAGCTAAAAACATGGATAGAATGGAGAGYACTWTGGGACAAATAGCAACRYATATTMCTAGYTCAAATAAGGAGAAAGACAAGCTACCAAGCCAGCCGGAGCAAGCGTCGGCAATTCACGTCCTTCGCAGTGGGAAGAAGATCGACAATGGCAMAGAGAACCAAGATGAGGAGCTTGTTCCTAAACCAGTGGACAAGCTACATAAATCCACCAATAGATATGTTCCTGGTTCTATTCAAGGGAAGATTCCGAGCGACACTTCTGGCATCGATGAACCGCCGCAACCGAAGCAAACAACGATGCAGTATAAGGATGTTGTTCCTTTTACGAGCCGATTGCGTCTAGCGAAAGAGAATAAGAAATTCATGGAGCTGTACAATCTCTTGAAGAATGTGAATATAAACCTGCCACTTTTAGAAGTGATCAAGACGATGCCCGCCTACGTCAAGTTTTTTAAGGAGCTTGCCTCGAGAGAGAGACATTTAGCGACAAGTTAATACGTTCCGTTACCGAAGGAAGTTAGCGCAATTTTCAAGAAACCATTACCACCTAAGGAACGTGATCCTGGCAGTTTTTGCATAACGATTTCACTAGCTAATGGGAAGAAGGCAGTAGTATGTTGGATCTTGGAGCGGGCGTTAATCTAATGCCTTATTCGCTTTATCAAGATTTTGATCTTGGATCCCTCAAACCAACAACTATGCGCCTACAGTTGGCTGATCGCTCGACCCGACGACCCTTGGGAGTAGTCGAAGATGTTTTAGTGCAAGTTGGAGAGCTCGTAATTCCGGTTGATTTTGTGGTTATGGACATTGGTGAAGTTCCGACTAAGGACAACGAGCTCACCATTTTATTAGGGCGACCATTCATGGCAACTTCCCATACTCTTATTGATGTTCATAAAGGGAGAATGACGATGACCGTTTTGGGCGAAACAGTGACCTTTTCTCTGAAAGATATTCACAACACTCCCTCTCCTATTATGCAAGAAGAAGATTCGTTCGATGACCCCATTGCATCGTGCGTGAACGAATTARGAGAAATCGCGAATTTGAGTAAGTTAGGCGATGGATACGACGCCGGATTTTTTATCAAGGGAAAGGACGAGCAAGTCAATTCGTGTAAAGATCACGAGTCCAATGATCATATGCACTTAAGTGGAGAAGAATTGATCGAGTTGTTGGGTATAGACATGCGCGACATCGTGGCAGAATTTGGAGACAATTTTGATAAGGAGTGTTCGCACGAATCCGAGCAAAGGGTGGAGTCGAAACCACCGATAATTCGTTCAAGTCACGATTTCCTCGACCATAGCGAAAGTCTCACTTTCAAAAAGAACACGGGCAAGGAGTGTTTAGGCGATTGGGCGAAGGAGATGAAGAAATCAAGAAAGGTTCGCACGAGTGAAGTCAAGAACTCGCAATTTGAGGTTGGAGACTTAGTCTTGTATAATAACGAGCGTAAGTACGACCCAGCCGATTTTGGAGATTCATGGAGCGGACCATTCTCGATTAAAGAATTTGATGAGTACGGCGTAGCCACGTTGTACGATGAGATTGGCAAATCGTCCTTTCAAGCTCACAAGCATAGATTGAAGCCTTATCATGACGGACGAGGTAAAAATGGCAATCGCAAGATGGTGGAGTTTGGAGATCCACCGTACGTGGGGAGATAAACGAGCAAGACTGCGTCGAGCAAGCTACCTTAAAATTTGTGCTTCTCGGGAGGCAACCCGAGCAATTGTATCCTTTTATACCTTATTTCTTTTTTATTTAATTTTTATTTTTGATTTTTATTTGTTTAAGAACAGATGGAGAACTCGGACGAGGAGAATTGAACGAACGAGCGAAGGTAAAGACACCCAGGAATCCACCCACGTCGACACCGAGCATCTGCTCGCGTCAGTCGACGCGGAGTCGAAGCAAAATGCTGAAGAATCGTCTTCTGTCGCGTCGACTGACGCGGCGTCGATGCAGTGTCGACGCCAGATGCCTGGACATTGACGTTCTGTCGCATCGACTGACGTGGCGTCAACGCAGCGTCGACGCGAATCCAGACCCGGCCCAGAAACATTTGAAAATCGAATTTTGGCCCACGACCCGACCCATATGCGTGCGACCCGCGGGATTGGCCCAGGAATCTGTTTAAAAACAGCTTCTTCTCTCCCTTTTCTCACTTTTCTTCTTTTTCAAATTTCATATTTTCCTTTCTCTCTTGCAAAAGTTTGTCTTCCATCAATTTCCAGGAATTAAAGCACTACAACACCGCCAAACCCAGGGATCATCTCAATTCATATACGTCAACACATCCGAAACGGGCTACAAGGTTTGGGGCAAATTCCGGGCTAAAAAGGATGAAGCAAATTTGGGCACTAATCCGGAACACGGGCGAAATTCGGGCTACAACTCGTTGAGGTACTTCGCTTGAAACTATCTTGGGATCATATTATTGTTGTTGTCGGTTGTGTGGGAAGTTTTTGGTGCTAGAGTTACTCAAGTTCTTAGTTGGTTGAACACGCACGCCAAGTGTTCGACAAAATTCCCCAAAGAGCAAAGAGTCTTATTTTTCAAGGTTTTTCGATCCCGTTCACTTCGTATTGATTAATTATGTCTCGAGCAGGAAAACGCAAGGATATTTCGGGGAAATACGGAGCACCATTCCTAATTTTTGATAAAAAGGAAGGGGACATGTTTAAGAACATTCGAAAATGGGGATTTGCTACGCACCGGACTTTGAACGTCCAAGGGATTGCGGATGAGGCCTCGAATGGGTCGGAACACCACACCGACCTTTCACGTTATGTAGATGGCCTCGGGTGTGGGTACTTTGCCCAAATGCATTTGCCCGGTTTTCGAGAACTCATGCTCGAGTTTTTCTCGACTTTGGCGATTCGGAACGATGAGACATTCTCTTGTCGACTAGGAGGGAATGATGTGGTTGTCGACGAGGAGATTTTTGGCAACATTTTTGGTTTCCCGACCGTAGGGGATCACCCGGTTGGAGTTCAAGGCTTCGACTTAGCCTCTTTTTGGGGGATGATTACCGGGGGAAACACGGGGGATTGTAAGAGATTTCCTTGCTCGAGGATTCGAGACGACGCCCTCTATGTCGCCTACAAGATTCTCGCGCACATCATTCTATGCAAGAATGAGGCCACTTACGCGACTAAAGCCGAGCTTTATGTTCTTCAATGCCCCGTTGATGGTCGTCAAGTCCGGTTGTACCCGCTTATTTTGCTAGGACTTTACAATGACACCAAGGGTACTCCGGGAAGTAAGTCGCCACTTCTCTCATTTGCGCCATACATTACCGGCCTCGCCCATCACTTCGGGTTCGATCCGTCCGGAAGCGGACTTAGCCCGCTTGGGACCTCTTCACTACCACTCGCGCATTCGCCGGCACCCCGAGTGAGTTCGTCGACTAGAGGAGGATCTTCGTCTCGACTACACGACGAAGACGATGATGGCGACGAGGATATGGAGCAAGCCCGCCGTTCTACTTCGGGCCCGAATCCCGATTGGGGGCAATTTTTCGA
>BMAC01000370.1:324935-391973 GCA_014905375.1 Phtheirospermum japonicum
TTTTATTTGATACTTGGCCTGTAATAATTATTTGCTTAAACGTGATTAATTGCTATTCCTACGCTTAATTGTGTTTGTATGGCATGCCTGTCGAAGTTGACTAAGTATGATTATTTGTTTTCGTCTTTGAGCGTGCATAAGTGCATAATTTTTCAAWATTTATATTTATATATTGTAAAATGGTACTTGGACGCAATCGATTTCGCAAGACCTTAAAATCAGCGTCATTTCAAAAATTATTCTCATGCAAAAAGCCAGCGAGTAGCCTGAGTGTTCATCATCTTTGCATGTGCTTGAATAAGTTTCAGTTTTGATATCTCTTTGAAACTGCTGTGTGTAGTTGACTTTGAACATGACGTTAAGGCACAGAGAAAACCCTATTTCCGGCCATATCCATAAATTTTAGCCACTATAAATTCCGAATGAGCCAATCATATCCAAATAATCCATTGCCTATAGCCATAAGTGTTTCTGAGACGACCCTACAACCCATTAAAAGCGTGGGGTAGGAGTTCATATTTTATTGGTTATTTGAGTCTTGGGAATTTTTATTAGGAATTTATTAATTTGTAAATAAGGACCGTCATCTAAAAAAAAGGAAAAAAATAAAAAAAAATAAAAAAAGAGAGAAACCCCATAAAAAGAATAAACGGGGGAAAGATAAAAAATGATAAGAAAGATGGTGGGTCTTGTGTTATTAATTGCTTACGCGCTGGTTAAGGCTTGAGTTTAATTGTTTATTTTATGAAGCCTTATGTTTAAAAGGCAAAAGAGTTGTGATTAAGTGGTTTGAGCTTATAGTCGGTTTACGGTTAGCAAGTTGGGGAATAGCCTATATTTTAAAAGGCTACGTTATGAGAGTTAAGTGAGGTTTTTATTTTTGAGCGAGGTGAAGCAATTTGCTTCGTGTTTAGGTTAGGTTGGGTGAGTTATTGATCATGTTTGATCATGAGTTAGCCACACGACTTATATATACCATAACCGTCCAAAAAGCCTTACATTACAACCCGCGAAGACCTTTCTGATTCTTAGTTTTGATAGAACACTTAATTTGCGATTGAAAAGAGATTGATTTTCTGTGCTTATTTACTGTGCTTGTAAATTGTATGATTTTAGTGTATACACGTCCCATGCAGAAAATACTTGAGTGCTTTTGAGCGTAATTATATATATTATCCTTCGTGAGGAAGCATGATTTTATTTTGAAGCGACAATGTGATAATGGTCAAGTGTTTGACGTTGCGTGACTTGTACCTATATTTTCAAAATTACGTATGTAGCATAGCACGACTCTCTGCTTGAACTAATTTTCATTCTAGTTATACTTCGAAATTATCGTTTGTTCGAGGAAGAACAAACCAATAAAGCGTGGGGTAGTTGATTAGAGTAGATTTGTCCTTATTTTTATTAGCTTTTTAGTTCGTTTTTATATTTGTTTTTGGTATAAGTTGGATGACTTAGGCGTAATTCCAGCTTATTTTACCGTATTTTGATCTTAATTGATGCAATTAGGTGATGTTTCGTTGTTTTTCACCTTACAGCTAAGTAACCGGAAGAGTTTAACACGTAAAAGACGAAGATCGATGTTCAAGAATAGAAGAACAAGCTTTCCGGTGAAACGAGTAGCAAAGGATCGAGAAACGGAGACCGACGCTCAGTCGCATCGACTGACGCGACCATCGACGCACCGTCGACGCGAGCCATGCCAGCGAGTCATGACTGCGTCAGTCGACACTCCGTCGACGCACCTGCCAGCCGACGCGCGCAGCTGCCGACCAAACCTGACGAGTCCCGCCAAGCGCCAGCACACGTCAGTCGACGCTACGTCGACGCTCCGTCGACGCGACGGCCCAGAATTCGGAAATTAGGGTTTCTTGTGCGCCAAGACTCCTAATATCTATTTAAAACCTCATTTTATCGGATTTTGAGAACAACACAGAGTGTGCCACGAGAGATACATCTATCCTAGGGTACTTTAGCATTCAACAACAATAAATCCACGCCATATAACAAGATTTGGAGACGTGGATCAAGGATCAAAGTTCTACGCGTCCGAGACACCGATTTCGCGCCCGAGAATCCATATTCGCCCAAGATCAGCGTTCAAACTCCGGAATAGCTGGAGCTTTTCATTGCTTTCCTTAGTTTCAATAAGTTTTCTAAACTCTTAGATAATTTTCTAGTTAATTGTTTAGATAAATTCTTAGTTAATCCTAGTTTTAATTAGTTTAATAGTTTCTTATGCTTGGATTTTGGATATTGTTAATTTAGTTTATTTATGRGATTTAGTTTATGCTTAGTTAATGTTCTTGGATTCGCATGATTCAATTGCTTAGCGATAGTTTCTTTAATTCATGCTTTAGATATGATAATTAGCTCTAAATCTTCGTAGCATTAATCGATAATTTAGTTATTGCTCTTAGTTGATAATTTAGAATAATTAGTTTAAGCAGCTTTAGTTTACTGCTTAGTTCGTAGTTGATAATCTAGTTAAAGTGATTAGTTTAATTAGTTTTAGTTTAATTATTGCTTTAGTTATAATGATCAATTCAATCCATTTAAAACCCCAAATGTATATGTATGTTATTCGTAATTGAGAAAAATATCCGAAAGACCGAACAGTTGTTTCCTCGAGAGATACGACTCGAGTCAAAGTCATCACCCTATAGTTACCTCGTACACTTGCGAGCAAACTGACGTGCTTTTAAATTATTTATTAAAACGGGGTGCACAAAAGTTTGAGTCAATTATCACTTTCTTTAATAGCCACATAATTACGAGTTAATTTGGTTCTATTGTACGCTCCCAAGGAAAATGGGTATGAATTGTTATTTTTATTAAGAGTATAGTTGTTTATGTTGGTTGAATAAAGTGTTATTGGTGCAAGGACTTGTTCTTATGTTTTGTAATTAACTTAGGCGTCAATGGATCTATAAGAAAAAATGAAAGCAAAGAAACTTTGATGATAGGATGAAAGAAGCTTAAGTTTAAGAGCTTCGATTTATTACAAAAATGTAGCGGTTAAGGGTGATTGGTTAATTAACCTATGTTATAAAGGCTGCGGTTTACAAATTATTTAGGGTTTCTTTGGTTGAGGTGAAGCATATTATAAGCTTAAAGTCTTCTAATTTTTAGAGATATTTGAGGTATCTTTGTACATTTGTTCATATTATAGTCAATTTTATCCAAACGTTCTTTACCTAATGAAAGAGCCTACATTACATCCTTTAGAAAGCCCTATTTGATTCAAAATCACATGTAGTTGCCTTGTGCATGGTCAAGATCCAATGCGAAGGTCAAACCTATGAGGTAAGCATATTTTGGAATTGATCTTAGAGTATACAAGTCCTTATACATGAGTGATGAGTGATATTGCATATATTTTGAGGTCGTGAACAACTTCGTTTAATAATTTGGTAAAGCTCATTCAGATTTTAAAGGATTCATGAGGCTTGGATGTTAGAATCCTTTATTTTTTATGAGATTTTCATAATTTTCTTATAAATTGTATCTTTGATTTATGATTTCCTTAGCCTTGTGATGGATTAGATGCATTGGTAAGGGGTACCAATGATTAAGTTTTAGGGAGTTGATAAAAACAATTTTTACATGCATAGTAGAGTTTATTTCATGAGGTTTTGATTCTATATTTGTGCATAAACAACGTGATTTAATTGTGTTTCATGCATTTGGATGTTGTTACGTATTTTGCTCATTTTGTAGGTGATTTACTGAATATTTAGCACAATTGAGATGCCACAAACTTAAAGAGAAGTGAATATTGGAGTTTTCAAATTTTTTAGACCAATTGTAGGTTGAATAATCACGTTTAGGTGTTCCGTAAGTCAAATATGAGCGAAGAAAGAGCAACCACACAAGATTTCACAAAAGATTCAAGAAGTTTTGCAACACCTAGGTACTCAAGTGCTTATAAATATGAAACCACTTAGAATCTGAATATTTTTTATATATGGTTAGAAAGATAATTGAGTATCTTTACAATGATTTTTATGGTTTGTCATTCGGAGTTATATCGAGAAAGCTATGGTGAAAACCCTGCAAGCTATCAGAGGTAGCGACACGGTTAGCGATCGATACTTCGGTCGCTACTGATAGCCCTTTTCAAGAAGACCATTATCGACCCAATCATCTATCGATAACCCGGTAGATAATGGTCTAGAAATGTAAATGACATTACAAAAATGGGTTTTAAGGCTTGGATTTCTTTTGAGGATTATAAAAAGAGGGCCAAGAACCTGGCCGAAGACATTTTTCACCACCCTTTAACTTGGGAACCACCATACATCACCAAAACACTCAAAAGGTGTGAGAGGGAGAGATCAAAGAAGGATTCAAAGTGGGAACACAAAGAACGTGAATATTGAAGGATCCAATCCGTCATCTCCTATGGTTTTATCATTTTATTTAATTTTTCTTATGAATTTTATGTGTTCGATGAAATGCCTAGATGAGTGTTTAATCAAGTCAAACTAATTCATTCGTATTATGGGGTTGGTAAATGATGAACGATTAATGTCTTGAACTTTTTTTTCAATCAAGAAATTGGTTCTTTCAAAATATTTGATTCTTGATTTAAATATATGTGTAATTTCTTGACAAAATTTTTTTGCTTATTAGATTTAATCTCGAGATGAGTTTTGTTCATGAACTATGAATTCAAAATACTCTAATCAATAATATCGAGAGATTTGAGATAATAGTGATGTTGTTAAAAGCTTTGAAGCTTTTAGAAGTTCTAAGTGATATTGACAATGCACCTCGCATTTAGAACCCAAGGTTTAATCACTTTGAGATAAAAGTAAAACTATATTTGTGATTAAGATATATTGAATTATATCACAATATTGCTTGTTTGATTGAAAAGGTTTTACACTCGTGTATGATCCTTTTACTATTTTTGTGTTTGTAACTCATCTTTACATTTTCGATTGACAACCATTTCTGCTTCTGAAGTTCTGATCGATGACAACATTTTATAACTACTAGATTTGATAAATCATAATTCGAGAGATGAGGTTTATCAATTAGACTTTCAAACACAAGGCACTTTAAACAATAAGACCGGGAGGTTTGAGATTACTAGTGAAGTTGTATAAATAATTAAATCTTTTTGGAATTTTAAATATGATTTTGACAATATGTCTCACATTTAAAACTCACGGTTTAGTCACTTTGAGAGAAGGGTTAAACTAAAATGGTGATTGATTTATAGTAACTTGGATCACAAAAATACTTGAGTGATTAAACATGGTAGAAATTGAACGTTCATTGTAATCACAAACCCTGGAATACCTCTGTCTCATTTAAAACCATCTCTTCTTATTTTTGTACTTTTGTTCATGGTAAGTTAGTGTAATTGGTTTATTCTCATCGCTCAAAACGACAAAACAAAATATTCTTTTATATCCATTTAGATCAAATTAATTTATTAATAATATTACTTGCTAGTTTCTGAGATTTGGTCCTTGTGGAAATCAACCTTGCTCATCGTCTACTACTTCTACACCGTATGCTTGTTGTTAGATAGAGTATAAAACATGAATAAGTTTTTATTACTTGAACTAATACCTAGTGAAATAGAGTGATCAAGTTTTTAGCATCATTATAGAGACCAATTGATTAGAATTGATAATTATATAATTGGTAAATTATTCTTAATCTAAGCATTTATTATACTCCGAGTCTCGGCTTAAGTGAACTTTACAGGTGTAAGAGAAAAGATGGCAACACCACAATTTAATGTGAACAAGAAAATCCAACAGCTTCAATTGCAATTCCAAGCATTGCAATTTTAGTTCCAATCACCAGCACCATAACAACTGGCCATCTATGTTATGTTCCAACCCGTCGCTAATCGGGTATAAGGAGGAGTACACGGGCAATGATTCTAGTAAACAATCTTGAGTTGAAGATAGAATTAATTGCCATGGTTCAACATAATTAGTTTGGGGGAAGTGCTATAGTTGACCCTAATGCACATTTGGCACATTTTCATTTTCTCAAAATATGTGAAACGATCAAAATGAACAATATTTTGGATGATGCGATTAAACTTCAGATTTTCTCATTCTCTTTGAAGGATAAGACTAAGTTTTGGTATAATTGTTTTGGATCTGGATCTATTGAAACTTGGAACAATATGTGACATAAATTTCTCTTAAAGTTATTTCCCCCAAGCATAATTTTGAAGTTAAGGAGCGAGATAACTTAATTTTTCCAAGTTGATGGAGAACCATTACATAAGGCTTGGGAAAGATTTAGAGAAGTTTTAAGGAAGTTCCCTCAACATGGTTTCCCAAACGATCAAAATACTTTTACAAAGGTTTAGGTTGGCATACAAAAGTGAGAGCTCGGTAGAGTCATGAAGAAATCGAAAAAAGTGATTGAGAAATAAGTTGACGAGAAAGAGCCGTAAGTAGAGAACAGAAAGGGTTTGAGAAGCCAAAATATATTCCTACTTCTCTAACTCATTATAATCCTTTTACCTTTTCCACGGAGATTACAAAAGAAATAATAGGATGATCAATTTGTTGAATTTCTTGATATTATAATCCTTTTACCTTTTCCACGGAGATTACCATTTCTATTTTTTTTTATTTTTTTTAATTAGGAAAACCAAAGGGATGAGAATCCCTTCAGAAAAACCGAGGGGACAAGATTGCCCTCGGTTTTCTCCGAGGGGATTCCATGCCCTTGGCTTTTTATTTATTATTTTTTATTTAAAAAAATCGAGGGCAAATTTTGCCCTCAGACATTACTGAGGGGATTTATAGGCCCTCAGTTTTTGTGAATTAAAAAAAATAAATAAGTAAATAACTGAGGGGACTATTTTGAGCTCGGAAAAAAACCTAGGGTCTATAAATCCCCTCGGTATATTCCGAGGGCAACCACCGCCCTCGGTTTATTTAATTAAAGAAATTTTAATAAATAAAAAATTGAGGGGCTCCAATTGGCCTCGGTTTTTTCCGAGGGGAATTAGAGCCCCTCGGTTTGTTTAATGTGAAAGAAAATTAAAAAAAATCGAGGGGATGGTTTTGCCCTCAGGTTTTCTGAGGGAATCTCCGTTCCCTTGGTTTTTTCGAAGGCTAGTTTCCTTCGGTAATGTCACCCTCGGAAATCCTTCGGTAATTATGGCGGCAAATATTGGCGCCTTGTTTCCAAGGAAAAAACCAAGGGGTAATATTTTCCTTGGAAGAATCCGAGTGAAATTTTAATCCCTCGGGTTTTTCCTTGGAAAATATCGAGGGGAGTATTTTCCTCGGTAAACTGCTTTTTTTGGTAGTGCCACCCTCGGGTTAATGAATACTTTCTCAAGATTTGCTTGATTTTTCTATTGGCCTACTCGACTTGTCCATTCGCTTGTGGGTGATATGTCTTTGTTACTCGGTGTTTTTCTCCATACTTCTCTAAAGTGACCTCCAACCATTTGTTATAAAAATGAGATCCCCCATTGCTAATCAGAGCCCTCAGTACTCCGAATCGAATTATAATGTTTCTTAAAGAGAAGATTAGCGCCACTTTGGCATTGCTCATTTTTGTTGAAATTGCTCCCACCCATCGTGATGCATAATCTACCGCTATAAAAATGTATTTGTACCCGTACAATTCTAGAAATATCCCCATGAAATCGATTCCCCATACATCAAAAAGTTTGACTTCAGTGATGTTCATTAGAAGTATCTCATGTCCCTTTAATATGTTCCCCATTCTTTGAGACCTATCATAACCAAGAACAAAGTCCATATAATCTTCATAAATTGAAGGCTAATAAAATCCACTTTATACGATTTTCTTAGTGGTTCTATTTGCTACAAAGTGGCCTCCACTTGGTGACGCATGACATTGATTCATAATATTATTTCATTCCTCTTGTGGAGGACATCTTCGTATTACTGAATCATCACATCTCTAAACAAGAAAGGGTAATCCCACATATAAATTTTCACATCATGCAAAAACTTTTTCTTTTGATAATGAGTTAAATCAGGAGGAACAACACCGACAACTAAAAAAATTACAAAATCAGCATACCACGCTGTTTTAGACTCAACATATAAATTCTTTCCTTCGAAGAATTTTCATTAATGGGTACCTTTCCTGCTTCTACTGGATTCTTTAACCGAGAGAGATGGTCCGCCACAATGTTTTAGCATCCTCTCCAATCGCTAATTTATAACTCAAACTCTTCAAGTAAGATGGTCCATCGAATCAATCTTGGTTTCACTTCTTTCCTCGCAAACAAATGTGTAATAGCCGCATCATCCCTATACACTAGTTTTTTTTGTTCCTATCAAATAGGATCAAAATTTGTCAAAGGTATACACCACTGCTAACATTTCTCTCTCCATCATGGTGTAATTAGATTGTGTGGAGTTTTGGATTCTACTTGCATAGTAAGTCACCCAAAAGAACTTTTCTGTATTTTGGCCTAATGCTGCTCTAATGGAAATGTTGCTTTCATCACATATAAACTCGAATGGTTGTGACCAATCGGGAGCTACAAGCACTGGACCACTCACCAATTCTCTCTTCAAAGTTTTGAATGCCTACATACACTTATCACAAAAATCAAATGCAATATCTTTTTTAAATAAATGACATAGAGTTTTAGTAATATTTGAAAAATCACGAATAAACCTCCTATAAAACCCTGCATGTCCTAAAAATCTTCTCACTCCCTTCTCATTTTTCGGGGGAGATGATTTCTCGATAGCCACTATCTTGGTGTGATCGACTAATAAACCTATAGGAGACACTTGATGGCCCAAAACTATACCATCATGTACCACAAAATGGCATTTCTCCCAATTAGGACCAAATTGTTCTTCTCACTTCTCTACAAAACTTTGACTAGGTTTCCCAAGCAATGATCAAAAGATGAACCAAAAATTAAAAAATCATCCATAAATACTTCCATCACATTTTCAGTTAAATCATGGAAAATGGCTATCATGCATCTTTGAAATATAGTTGGGGCATTACATAACCCAAATGGCATACGATGAAAAGAAAAGGTATTATAAGGACACGTAAACGTGGTATTTTCTTGATCCTCGAGGATAATCATGATTTAAAGTGTTACCCGAATAACCCACAAGAAAACAATAGTACTCGTAATTTGCCAATATATCAAGAATTTGATGAATAAAAGAGAGAGGAGAATAATTTTTCTGAGTTATTATATTTAACATTCGGTAGTCAATACAAACTCACCACCCAGTAACTAACCTAGTAGTTATCAACTCATCCATATCATCTTTGATCACCATAACCCCACCTATCTTAGGTACAACTTGGGTAGGACTTACCCACTCACTATCAGAAATAGGAAATATAATCCCCGCATATGAACAATTGAGAGCTTCTTTTCTCACTACTTCTTGCATGATTGGATTTAACTGTATTTGATTTTATACACAAAGTTTGTACACGTCTTCTAACAAAATCTTATGCATACGAATAGATGGGCTAATACCTTTCAAATCCCCTATCGACCAACCTATAGTTGTTTTATGTTTTCTCAACACTCTTAACAACCAATCAAGTTCAAAATCAGAAATATGAGTCAAGACGATTACTGAATATATGTTATTCTCACCGAGAAAAGCATATGTCAAATGATCCCGCAATGTCTTCAAGTCAATGGAATCTTGCTTTTCCACCTTTTCTTTTGTCTCCACTTTCTTGTCTGCTTTATCTCTGATAGGATTATCGTCTACGGAGAAGATAAATCTTATTAATTATGTTATTTATTTTAGAGTTATTTACCTATATGGACTCTAGTGTTAGTTAGAATGTTAGTAGTTAAAAGAGTCATTGTCTCTTATATTGTTTTGCAAGATAAACATCAAGACCATGTTATGTGGAACAAGGACTCTCTCAAGGCAGTTAAGTTATAACTACCACTTGGTATTTTTGATGAAGATTACGACTGCAAGAAGGAGAAAAACAGAAACCCTATTCAAGTACCCTTGCTCCATTTCAGAAGCATTCTTTAAGTTCGTGTTTGATCGAACAAGAAGATTTTTAGTAGCAATTCTTTTCATTCTTTTTGTAATATTACTAGAATCATTTTTCCTTGGTTGTAAACATTTCTAGTAATATATCTTTTAGACTACGGTCACGTTCTGTGAGTTTATTTAACTCACAGACAAAAATCATTGTCGAGTTATCTTTTACAAACATGTTAGTAAGGATGTTTCAACATCATCACTAACACTTGAGTTAAACATGTTCATACAAGTTGTTGAAGACCTTCAAAACTTTCAATTGGTATCAAGAGCGATCACTTAACTCTACTAAGTGAGGATTCTACGTACCTTGAAGGTGTATAATGTATACAGTAATGAACGCTGCAATCCGACCTCCTGTGTTAGAAGGAACAAACTATGCAATATGGAAAGTCAAGATGCGAGCATACATTAAAACGATGGACGAAAGATCCTGGCGTGCAATCCTGACTGGATGGGAGGCTCCTAGGAGAGACAATCCAGACGGTGACATCATTTTAAAAAAAGAGGTTGATTGGACTGTATAAGAACTTGCTACTTCAAATGCCAACACCAAAGCTTTGAATGCCATCTACAGCTTTGTGGATGTGTCCTTGTTCAGAATCATCTCCAACTTACAGACGACTAAAGAAGTATGGGAGGCACTACAACTCTTTTGTGAAGGGTCCAGAGGAGTCCAAAGAACCAAACTAAGAATGCTGGAAACACAATTTGAAGTACTAAGAAAGGAGGAAAGTGAAGCCACTGCCAGCTACAGTGCAAAGCTTCTTGACATTGCGAATGAGTGTCAATCTTTGGGATCCCCCATATCAAATGAAAGGCTAGTGAGCAAATTCCTGCGATCAGTGACAGAAAAATTCAACATGAAGATCATTGTTATTGAAGAAGCCAAAGACACTTCTGCCATGAGTTTTGATGAACTTGTTGGATCCTTGAAGACTTACGAGATGGAATTAAAAATCAAGCAACCGAAAGGGAGAAGTATTGCCCTGGTTTTAGCCCCAGATTCTGAAGACAAAGATCTTGACCTTGCTGCCTTAGCATACGAGGTCGAGTATGCAAATTTAGATGAGGATGGAATTGCTCTCATCACCAGGAAATTCGGTGATTTTCTGAAGAAAAAGCACATCTCAAGAAAATCTTTGAACAGGCACCCCAAGTCCTCATCTGAGCCTAACACTCCCCAACCTTGGGGACATCCTGCCAACAGGTTCCAAAGAAGAGATTTGACGCCTACGAGTGCAAAATCTGAGCCCAAAAATCAAAATAGCACAAAAGATTTGGACAATGTTCAATGTCATGAGTGCAGAGGGTCACTGGTGGAAAAATAGTGATTAGAGGCGGTTTTAATGGCATTTAGAGGCAGTTTTGAACCGCCTCTAATCAAGGCGCCGCAAATGCCAGTTCGTGACCAGGCAGCGGTACAAACTGCCGCAAAAAAAATTATCCGGGAGGCGGTTCATTTGTTTAACCGCCTCAAAATAATTCACCGGTGGCGGTTCTTATTTTAACCGCCTCCTATAGTCATTATAGTTTAATGAAAACCACCTCAAATTTCATTACGAGAGGTGGTTATTTGCTACAAACCGCTTTTGAATTTTTCGATTCTACGGCGGTTTCTTTGTACCGACCGCCTCTTATTTTTCAAAATTATGAGACACGTCAAAACTAGACATCACTCAATTTTATTATTACTTACAGAGGCGGTTCTACTTAGAACCGCCTCAACTAATTAATTATTTTTAAATATAATTTCTGGGGGTTTTTTGGAGAAAGATGGGCCAATAAATACAAAGTCACTAGGGTAAAATTGTCAAAAAGGGATCAAATTCACTAGCTGGACTGTGACTCAATCGATTGACTGAGGAGCAGTCGATCGACTGCTTCGCCCAAAATTGGCCAACCTACTGCCGAGCAGTCGATCTTGGCTGTGTCAGTCGATTGACTGAGATATCAGTCGATCGACTGGAACGGCTGCATCTGGCTCGATTTCTCATTTCCGCTTTAAACGTCCGCCGGTTGTCTCTCCTCGTTCGCATTGTGTTCCCTTGCTTGTCCGTTTCAATCCGAGTCGAAAGAGATGCCCTGAGCGTGCACGAGACCCGCTTGGTCATCCTACAGCCAAAAATATGAAAAAGGGTAAAAATGTACGAAAAACTTCTAAAAACCGCACAAAAGCTATAAAAGCCTAAAACTAACAAAATTGGCCAAAACGACTCCTAAAACCCGTAAATGCAAGCAAAACACATGCGAATACGACACAAAAAGGTAACAAAAAAGTGTACAAAAAAGTACAAATCAACCACCCCACACTTAGAATGATTGCTTGTCCTCAAGCAATACTAATCTAGAATTAAAAAACTACCCCCGGGTGATCCTAATCTAATGCACAAAAACCTAATTTGAGGCATTGTATGCTAAAATGCTCGTTAGCTCGGCTAAAAGGATGACAAAGATATCTTGACAAAGAAAGTTTAGATCGACTCCCGAAACCTAAAAGTACTAGGTAACCCTCCAAGTCGGTCCTCTTGTCCTTGCCCCGGCTAAGGTCTATCCACGGTCGAACCATTAATCGGCTCCCTACTAGCCCCAATCGTCTACAAATCTCTTTAACAAAAAAAAATCTAAAAAGAAGGAGAAAGAGGAAACGTGCAAGAGTTGCARGTTTTATTGCTTAATAACTACAAGGATTTATAACTTATCCTTGTTTATTCATCATCATTTTTTTCTTTTTCTTTTTCTTCTTTTCTTTTCTTTTTTGTTCTTTTTTTTCTTTTTTTGGTACCCAAGGAAATAAGGTACTTAAATACAAGATATATACAAAGAGAAATCAACGGCTCCGACCACTCGTTGCTACTAGCAACTTATAATGTTTTCGATCGAGCACATGGAGCAATTGACGACTCCAAAATACAAAACAAAATCCTATAGAGAGTGTTCGACGACGAGGCTAGTTGAGGCACTAGTTCTATATGAGCTCAAGGATAGCACGAAGCTAAAGCCGAACAAAGTTGAGGGTGTTCGACGACGAGGCTAGTTGAGGCACTAGTTCTATATGAGCTCAAGGATAGCACGAAGCTAAAGCCAAACAAAGTTCCCAACGAGTCAAATTACCTAAGTACACTAAATCCGATCGGAAATCTAAACTCCCTAACAAAATCATCAAAACCGCGTCACTTCGCCAAGGATCCAAGCAAAAATAACACACATGCTACTCAAATTAACACAAGCAAGCATGCATCAACTTAAAAATCCTAAGACGAACCCTAACCACCACCCCACACTTAAAACCTAGCAATGTCCTCATTGCATATTAAGCTAGAAAAATGCGGTAAAAAGTGTAAGGGAAAAGGAAACGCCCTTATCTCCGAGCTTGTGGTGACGTGGTCATGCATAAGTCCTCTCCGGGAGTCGAGACAAGCAACCTATAAGAAATGAACAAACGGGGGGTTGCAAAAATAAAATACGAATAAAAAGTTTTTTATTTTTTGTTTTTCTTTTTTTGAATTTTTTTATTTTTTTGGATTTTCTCTTTTTTTATTTTTTTTATTTTACAAATTGGGTTGCCTCCCCATAAGCGCTACTTTAACTTTTATAGCTCGACGGTTTATACAATCGATGCTATCCGGGATCCAAGAAGAGGTGGCGATCGTGCCACGCCTTGGTGTTCTCGAGTAGATACACCAGGTGACAAAGATCACCAAGGCGGGCAAGTCGAGCAAGCCGGTAGGTCAAAGCAACAAAAGAGCGGGCTTGCTTCGGGGGTCGAAAGAGGGAGTAGTCGACCACCTAAACGTGATCATCCTAAAATGGGTCGACGTACTCCTTCGTCTCCCCGACCGTCATCTCCTCTCTCTCGACTTTAGAAGTAGTCGTAGTCGGGTATGACAGAGTAGGATCCAACACATCCCCCACTACCTCTTCCACCTCCACTTGTTCGAGTAAACAAACAGCGTCGGGTGGTGGTAAAAGAGGCTCGATCAACTCCACATCCTCCAAAAATGGCACAACGTCATCATTCTCACCAAGAGCGAGTGAATTCAACATTTCAAGTGTCGTTGGAATCCCCAAAGGCGACTCCCCCTCACTTTCTACTTCAACATCTTCACAAAACACAAGAGGGGTAACGCTAATCTCTGACCCATTCTCCTCACCCTCTATCTACACCTCCGTGCACACCTCTTTCAAAAGACCGTCAAAAGTTGCATTGCCAACAACAACGGTGGGATCCACCACATTGAAGAAGGGCATCTCATCAAGACACGGTCTTTTAAGCTCGTCCACTTCGTTGACAATTTTCTCTACTTGAGTCTCCTGTTCGGTTCGCTATAATCGTACGGGGCTTACGCAGCGGATTTCGTTAGCGATTTTAACGATCGTCATTTTTCATTATTATGTATCGAATACAAATTTTGATTCTTATAAAATTAAATAAATCAATACCTCTCGATTAATTTCTTCAAGCGACGATTAAGAGGGAATCAATTCCCGACTATGTGGCCAACACCGAAATTTCTCGCCGTAGAGATCCAAGCGTATCCCCTCTAATCAAGTCCACCTTTTGATTGCGACACCGGAAAAATTCTTCGCTAGTAGAATCGTTCCATTTTAAAATTGATTAAAGGAATAACAATTAATCCAACAATCAACAATTGACTGAAGATTAATTATTGTAGATGAAAAATTATTAATTAATTTCCATCTACAAATTGATGAACAAAATAAAATTGAGAAAAAGTTAATTTTTGTTTTCTGATGTTCTTGAAGGATGGACGGCCGCAGCTTTAAAATTGGAGGAGACCTCTTCTTTTTCTAGAAAAAAGTTCAAAACCTTTTTTTTTTTTGTTCAAAAGGATAAGAAAAATCGGCCGCTTCTCTTTTCTTTCTTATATATATATATATATATTAGATTAGTTAGGTTAAGATTAGGTCTAATCTTAATTAATCAAAGAATTCTTTCTCAAGTCATCCGTATCCTTTTAAAACAAAGAATATAACTTGGTCTCAATTATCTTTTATATATATTTATATTTATATTATATACAAATATATAATATAAATTTATTTTATTTTAAAATCTTCAATTATTCTAATGGGCTTCTACAATTAGGGTCTAATAGAAAATTACATGGACTTGGATTTAAAATCCAACTAATTAATTAGTTCAAATAATTAATTAATCCCATGAGTTTATATTAATCAATCCAATTGACTAATTTAATATGTTCCTTTAATTMAGATTTCTAATCAAATTAGATTTAATTACATAACCAAATATATAATTAAATATTTAATCCAACAATTGGATAAAACAAAATCTCGTTTAATTAATCTAAATTAATTAATTATTCCAACCATTGGAGTTATCAATCTTGAAATGTCAACAACCAAAATTATGTGTGACCCTTTTAGGTTCACGACTAACACTAGCAGTAGGCTTATAACTTTTATAAGTTTATAAATAACAATTTATTATATTAATTAATCTAATTAATTAATTCTCTTGAGATTAACTCTTTAATTTCAAGAACCTACAAATCATGGCAACATCTAGCAAGTAGCATGACTACCCAGTGTTAGGTGAAATAGCGAGTAAACCTATTTCAATTGCAAGTCCATACATGTATGATCCTTTAGACAACTAGTTTCCCGATTAAATCTTGGGCATGTATTTATAAGTCGAAACCCAATTGATTTAATAACTGTGATTTCATTTCAAGTTTAAGTAATTCATTTATGAATCAATATTCATCGTGCCCTGGCCAAGGTCTTTGAATCACAAACTATGAAAATTCACAGGATACTCTCTTGTCCATAGACAAGTGTCGAATTCTATGTTGGCTATAGACAAACCTCCATGCACATCGATACAATACTCCAAATACCCTTTTTACGATTGTCAAGCAATCAAAAGATAAATCTAAGTATTGCATGATGTGCACAAGGTTACCATCGTACCTCAAGTCAAAGGATTAATCATGTATTATTGCAATATGAAAATTCTTATTCGACAGATAATCTTCCAGTTAAGAATTTCCATCGGGTCATGTTCAATGAACTTGTTCTCCAACAAGCACCCACATATATGCACTCACGTCACAACGCTGAAGTTAATGGAATGAAACATCCTTGTCTTACAAGCATGCATTATATGCGCAAGTCTTACCGTGCTATTCAATGTCCTATCTCGAAAAGCCCATTGACTTGTAACAAGTTTAAGACCGAAACCTTAGAGACATGTTCCATGATTGCCATTGATCGATGAATTCTTAGCGCTCTAAGAATCGTCTCCGCAATAGTACGGAGTCGATTGTAGATGCGGTAAGTTGTCCCGAGTCGTGTCTCTCGAGGATGGATGTGATCGGCTTTCGGTTTCTCAGTTGTTCTTATTGTCGGTTTTGATTAAACTAATTTAACCTAAGAAAGCGGTAGTCATTGTTCGGTTTTTGAATTTGTAGCTAAGATTTAAATTGAAATATAAGATTTGAAAACATTAAAACTTTTAAAGGAAATTAAAGCTTATATTAAAAACGATCAATTTAAACTAATTAACTTTTAAAGTTTAATTATTTGAAATTAGGAAAATGGAGGGAAAATTAAAGTCAACTTATTTGAATAAGTCAACAAAGTACTTAACATTAATTAAAGGTTTAAAACGGAAGATTTAATAAACTTTTACAAACTTAAAGATTTATCTAAACAACTTATCAACTTAAAAGCATAAGTTCAAAAGCTAGAAAGCTAGAAAATGAAATTGAAAGTTTGATAAGCAAAAGAGCCACTAAACTATGATTGCTGCTTTTCAGTCGATCGACTGAAAAAGCAGTCGATCGACTGGCAGTCGATCGACTGCATCGTCAAAAATAGCCAAAAGCCCTGGAATTCAGTCGATCATCGGAGGACCCAGTCGATCGACAGCAGTCGATCGACTGCAATGTCCAAAATGCAAAAAGTCGCTGGAATTCAGTCGATTTTGGGGGTTCAGTCGATCGACCACATATGCAGTCGATCGACTGAACATCCATTCGGTCGACTGGATTCCAGCGCCCGGCTCAATTTCTCGTTCTTTTCGCATCCGCCGGTTTATCGAACCTCTTTCGTTGTGCTTCCTTGATTTGTCCGTCCATTCCCGAGTCGAGTATCGACGATCCCAAATGAGCGTGGTCCCCGCTTGGACGTCCTACGGCCAAGAAAAACGGAAAAGTGAAAAACTACGAAAATCAATACTAAAACGTACAAAAATTAAGAAAATCTAGAAATACGAAACGATGGCCAACCCGACTCCTAAATCAACAAAAAGCAAGCGAAAAACGCGCAACGTGAAACAAAAACGGTAATGAAAATATGTACAAAAAGATGCAAATCAACCACCCCACACTTAGAACAGTTGCTTGTCCTCAAGCAAAACTACCCCCCTGATCAACCCTAAACTAATGCACAAAATAATTCGAGACGTCGTACGCTACGTTGTTTGTTAGCTTTGGCTAAAAGGACGACAATGTGATTTGCTAAGGAAATTTAGATCGACTTCCYAAACCTAAAAGGACTTAAACAATCCAACAAGTCGGTCTCCCCGTCCTTGCCCCGGCTAAGGTCTATCCACGCTCGAACCGTTAATCGACTCCCGACTAGCCAAGATCATCAACACTTCTCTTTACAAAAGTATATTAAAAATCAAAACAAATGGAAAAACGTGCTACACAATAACTTCAAGGGTTTATAACGTATCCTTGTTTATTCATCTCTTTTCGTATTTTTTTAACGGTACCGTAGACGTGAGGTACTTGAATAAATAAATGAAAATACGAAGCTATCAACGACTCCGATTGTTCGTTGCTACTAGTAGCTTTCAAATTTCTCGATCGAGCACGTGGAGCAATTGARGACTCCAAATTACAACAAAAACCTATAGAGAGTGTTTAATGACGAGGGCTAGTCGAGGCACTAGTTCCAAACGAGCACAAGGATAGCACGAAGCTAAAACCGAACGGGGATCCCAACAAGTTAAACCACCTAAATCCACTAGATTCGATCGAAAATCTAAACATCTTAACAATTCAACAAAAATCGCGTCACTTCGCCAAGGGTCCAAGCAACAAAAGCACACACGTTTCTCAAACTAAAACAAGCAAGCACACGACGAAATTAAAAACCTAGGACGATTCTAACCACCCCACACTTAAAACCGATCAATGTCCCCATTGCGTAATTAAGCTTAAGAAAAGCGGTAAAAAGTTGTAGGGTAAAGAAAACGCCCCTATTTTCGGGCTCGTGTCGTCGTGGTTGTGCAAAAGTCGTTGCCGGGAACCGAGTTAAGCAACAAGATATCTACATGGTTAGGCAAGGCGGAGAAAAACGTGCACAAAAACGAACTATGTACAAAAATGAAAATATTTTTGAGTGTTGAATTTTTCAATTTGTTTGGATTAATTTAATATTTTTTTTATTTGTTTGATAATTAGAAAATATATTCAAAATAATGAAAAAGAAACTATATACAAAAACAAAAATAATTAAAAGGATTTTTTTTTTTTTACAAAAGACGAGATGAGAAATAAACGAACATAATCGAAATACAAAATAAAATAACACACAAAAACAAAGGATAAATTAGGAGATTTTAACGACGTCTCCTAGGTCGAGTACGGAGGGTCGCGGCCTCGTCTTCCTCCTCCTCGTCGTTTTCATTTTCATTTTCATCGTCGCCACCGTCGTCGTCGTCGTCGTCGTCTCGACGTATCCTAGTCTCGACCAAAAAGAGCCGGCGAAGGAGGCCGCATAAAGCTCGGTCGTTTCGTGCCTGCCCCTCGTCGAGCCGGTCGAAACGGACGTTGAGCTGGTCGAAACGGGAAAACACGGCCTGTTGGAAATCGTTCCAACCCATCTCGGGACCCGAACCGGTGCTCGGACCTCCGTACTGCGGGACCGCCGCTTGGCTCGTGCCTTCTTCGAAAGGCGCGCCCGAACCGGCATTCGGGATATCGCCGGCCTCATCTTGCTCATGGCCTCGGTGGCGTTGGCGTCTCGGATTTTGGCTCGCCGTGTTCGTCGGGGCTCTCGGCGTTTTGAACGCCAACTCCATAAGGTCGACGCGTGTCATGTTTGCCGTCTCGGCCTCAAGCCCGAAGTAACGGGCAAGTATGGTGATCATCGGCCCCATGCCGACTCGTGCGACGCTTCCTCCCCTCGTTTTCCGTATCCCTCGAATTTGCCCACGGATTAACGGAAAGAACGGGACCGGATGTCCATTCGATAAGCACCAAAGCACGTACACCTCGTGGAGGGTGAGGTTGGTGCTCTCGTGTTTACCCATCAAGACATGGGCGAAGAACTTGTAGGCCCCAAGTAGAGCCAAATCGGTGATGGACGACGCCGAGTAACGATCACGGGTACCTCGTCCGCCCGTGATACCCTGCCAAAACTCATCCGCGTGAAACCCGGGCAACTGCGTGTATGAATATTGTTGGCAGTCAAGCCCGAGCACCCCTTGGAGCACCCCCTGATCGATCCGGTGCACAATTCCCCCACAACGGACATTCCAACCCCCGTCGTCGGTCTCTTGGTACGTGGTGAAGAACTCGAGCACTAGCTCCCGATAAGCCGGTGCTCAGAATGACGCGAACGTTCGGCCGTTCATCGCGTCGATGAAATGTAAGAGACGCGTGCCGAAACCATCAAAATCCCCGTTCGCCACCCACTCTTCTAATCGATCAATGTTTATGAAACGAGGGGTAGCGAAGTGTCGCTGGGAAAGATTTTGGAAAAGTTCACCCTCGTAGGTAGAATAGATGGGGAAGGGGGCACCGTAATTTCCGGCGATATCGGGGTATTGGGGAAGGCCGAAAACATTTTCATTGTCGGAGTGGCCGGCCATTGTATATGGTGAAAATGGGGAAGAAGGTAGTCGGGTTTGTAGTAAGGAGTTTCAAAAACTGAACGAAATGAAAAATGACGGAAAAAAAAAAACGAGCAAAACTCAAACCAAATGTTCTTTGGGGCAATTCGTCGAACACGTTGTGGGAAGGATTTTGAAAGATGAAGATAAAACAAAAATGGATCCCAAATTCCCAAACAAACACAACCAATCAATTTCAATTGTCCTCAAGGGTGTAGAACAAGCGAAGTACCTCAGATTTGTTTCGGAAAAGAGATGAGAAATCGAACAAGCACCAGGATTATATTTGAACTTGAGAAAGGAGAAGGAACTTGTGAATTCCCGCGTGAATTGCCTTGTCGATCGACTAAGAGTCGATTCTCTATCTTTCTCTCTTTTCTATATTTTTTTTTATTTGGCGTCTTTTTCTCTCTTTTTTTTTCTGCTCTTTTTTTTTCTTTTCGGTCGATTTTGTTATGTGGGAGGGCTTCTGATCGACTGCTTATATAGAGATCCGCAGGCCGGGCAGTCTGGGCAGTCGATCGACTGCATTCCTCGGTCGGTCGACTGAAGTCCATCGACTGCCGTCAGTCGATCGACTGCTCTTGTCAAAAAGTACGAAAGTCCCTGGAATCCAGTCGATTCCTCCAATGCAGTCGATCGGGCGCCAGTCGATCGACTGGCTGTCGATCATCACATAACCAGTCGATCGACTGAATTCCAGCAGTCCATCTTCATTTTTGATCCTCTTTTCACCCAAGACTTCAGTACTGGACCTACACAAACCCCAAAAACTCCATTAACACTATTTAAATAAAGAATATACACTAGATTAAAAGAAAAACAAGAAGAGAGTTAGAAAGTCGTGGGTTGCCTCCCACGTAGCGCGTTTGGTTTACATCGTTCGCTCGACGATTATACGAAAATATTATCCAGGATCCAAGAACAGGTGACGATCATGCCACGCCTTGGTGTTCTCGAGTAGACACACCGGGTGATCAGAATCACCAAGGCGGGCGCGTCGGGCAAGCTGGAAGACCGAGACATCAAGAACGTGGGCTTGCTTCGGTGGTTGTAAGCGTGAGTAGTCAATCACCCAGACGTGATTATCCCAAAACGGGTCGACGTGCTTCTCCGTTTCCCCAACCGTCGTCTCCTTTCTCTCGACTTTAGAAATAGTCGTAGTCGGGCACGAGAGAGTAGGACCCAGCACATCTTTCTCGTCCTCTTCCATCTCCTCTTGTTCAAGTAGTAATAAAGTATCAGGTGGTGGCAAACGAGGCTCGATTAACTCCACATCCTCCATGACCGGCACAACTACTTCTTCCTCGCCTAAAGCAGGTAAGCTCGACAATCTAAGTGCCGTCGGAGGCCCTGAAGATAACAACTCCTCACTTTCCACTACAACCTCTTCACAATACCCGAGAGGGGTGACGTTGTCCTCCGACCCATTCTCCTCGTTCTCTATATCTACCTCATAGCACTCACTTTCCGAAAGATCGTCAAATTTCGAATTACCATCAACGACTGTGGCCACCGCCTCATCAAAGAAGGGTATCTCGTCGAGGTTTGGTTTGTTTAGCTCACCCACGTCAATGGCCATTTGCTTAGCGTGGGTCTCCATGCGATCGAGGCTTCCAACGAGCTCGGCTAAGAGAGACTCCACGTCCGGGAGGGGGGACGTAGACGAATCTTGAAAGAGTGAGGTATAAGGGTCATCGCTCGGAGTATACGAGCTCGAGGTGGGTAGGAAGTAAGAATCGTAGCTCGAAGATAGGTTGTAAGAATCGTAGCTCGAAGATAGGTTGTAAGAATCGTACCTCGAAGATAGGTTGTAAGAATCGTAGCTCGAAGAATCGGAATCATAAATCGATGGAGCGTACGATTCAAAATGGGGGTAAGAAGAAGGAAGGGCGAGGGGAACATATAGATCGTCAAAACCCGGATCAATTTTCGGGTTGTGGGGGTATGAGAATGGAGGTTGATGTGGAGGGGTTGGCTCATAATGATCGGAAGAGTAGATCCACTCTTTACTGATCGAAGCATACGGGTCGTCATATTTGGGAGCGGTATATAGATTTGGATAATCGGGAATTTGGATGTAAGGGTTGACGTATGGCAAACTAGCTCGGTAGTTTGCCATCCTCGGCCAGATCAATCAAGCGGCGGAGGCATCTTTTTATCGTTGAGAGTGTGGGCGGGCATAGTTTGGTTCTCGAGCAGGGTTTCCATCGTTCGCTTCTCGATTATTGGTGATACTAGCGGAGGTAACGGGACGTGGGACCTACCCTGCACACACAAAAAACGACAAAAGATTACGCGTATTGAATGTAAAATAATTAACTAACAACTATTTACGACGACAATAAGAATAATTAAGAATGCCATTGGCCTTAATCCGTCCCCGGCAACGGCGCCAAAATTTGATCGATGAATTCTTAGCGCTCTAAGAATCGTCTCCGCAATAGTACGGAGTCGATTGTAGATGCGGTAAGTTGTCCCGAGTCGTGTCTCTCGAGGATGGATGTGATCGGCTTTCGGTTTCTCAGTTGTTCTTATCGTCGGTTTTGATTAAACTAATTTAACCTAAGAAAGCGGTAGTCATTGTTCGGTTTTTGAATTTGTAACTAAGATTTAAATTGAAATATAAGATTTGAAAACATTAAAACTTTTAAAGGAAATTAAAGCTTATATTAAAAACGATCAATTTAAACTAATTAACTTTTAAAGTTTAATTATTTGAAATTAGGAAAATGGAGGGAAAATTAAAGTCAACTTATTTGAATAAGTCAACAAAGTACTTAACATTAATTAAAGGTTTAAAAAGGAAGATTTTAATAAACTTTTACAAACTTAAAAATTTATCTAAACAACTTATCAACTTAAAAGCATAAGTTCAAAAGCTAGAAAGCTAGAAAATGAAATTGAAAGTTTGATAAGCAAAAGAACCACTAAACTATGATCCAAAACACAACACAATATTAAAAAGGAATAACATGAAAATGAAACTAGATTATAGAAAGATATTACCAAATGTGTGTGATTACAAAAGCTTGAAGGAGGAAAGCTTGAAAGCTGATTGATTCTTTACAAACGAAACTTAAAACAAAGCTTGAACATTAAACAACTAAGATCTAAGCTTAACTAATCTATAACTAATTACTAGGAATTTATAGGAATTAAAATGAGCAAAATATGAAAAAGGAAAGTTTTTCTCTGGTTTGGAGAAGCTTTCTTGGAGAAGAAAGCCACAGGACAAGTTGGTCCCCTTGAAATGACGTCTGAGTGATTAAATCTTCAAAATTGCTGCTTTTCAGTCGATCGACTGAAAAAGCAGTCGATCGACTGGCAGTCGATCGATCATGTCGGCAGTCGATCGACTGCATCGTCAAAAATGGCCAAAAGCCCTGGAATCCAGTCGATCTTCGGAGGACCCAGTCGATTGACAGCAGTCGATCGGCCAAGTAGGCAGTCGATCGACTGCAATGTCCAAAATGCAAAAAGTCGCTGGAATTCAATCGATTTTGGGGGTTCAGTCGATCGACCATATATGCAGTCGATCGACTGAACATCCAGTCGGTCGACTGGATTCCAGCGCCTGGCTCGATTTCTCATTCTTTTCGCGTCCGCCGGTTTATCGAACCTCGTTCGTTGCGCTTCCTTGTTTTGTCCGTCCATTCCCGAGTCGAGTATCGACGATCCCAAACGAGCGTGGGCCCCGCTTGGACGTCCTACGGCCAAGAAAAACGAAAAAGTGAAAAACTACGAAAATCAATACTAAAACGTACAAAAGTTAAGAAAATCTAGAAATACGAAACAATGGCCAACCCGACTCCTAAATCAACAAAAAGCAAGCGAAAAACACGCAACGTGAAACAAAAACGGTAATGAAAATATGTACAAAAAGATGCAAATCAGCCATCGTATGCGCAACCATATCCCATAGTTTAAATTGGTCTAAGGACTTTATCATACGTGCAATTATAATAAAAGATTAAACATAAGATAAAGAAAGTTGTCTTTATTAGTATAATTCCAATAAAATCATTATACAAGTAGAATGAAATCCAGTCTAATTGGAACGTCGGGCACTCTACTCTAACATCTCCATGCGAGTAAGGCATTCACCCAATTGTCGAATCGCCTCCACGAGCTCGGATGAGAAAGTCTCTAAGTCCGTGAGTCGGGGCATAGACAAATCTTGAGAAAGTGAGGCGTAAGGGTCATCGCTCGAAGTTTACGAGCTTGAGGTGGGTAGATTATAAAAATCGTAGCTCCAAGAGTATGAATCATGAATTGGTGGAGCATACTAGTCAAAACTCGGGTAAGAAAAAGGCGGGGAGAGTTGAGCTTATGGATCGTCAAAACCCGGATCATAAGAATCACGAGTCGGTGCATACCGGTCCATACTCGGGTTTTAGGGATATGAAATCGGTGGAGAATAAGAAGGGCTTGGGCCGAAATAATCGAAAGAGGGGGCCCATTCTTCACCGATCGAAGCGTACGGATCATCGTAAATCGAGGGGACCCAATAGCTTGGGGGAGTGGTGTACGGATTTGGATACTCGTGAGTTTGGATGTAAGGGTTTGGATATTTGGGAGTTTGGATATAAGGGTCCTCGTATGGCAAACTAGCTCGATAGTTTGCCATCCTCGGCCGGATCAATCGAGCGGCGGAGGCATCCTTTGATCATAGTGAGTGTGGGCGAGCGGCATCGGGCTTCCCAAATGAGTATCTTGCAAACACAACACTCAACAAAGGATTACGAGCATCGAAAGTAAAACAAAAAATTTAAATTAACTAACAACTAAGATAACAAGAGAAATAATTAAAAACACCATTAGCCTTAATCTATCCCCGGCAATGGCACCAAAATTTGATCGAAGATTTCTTAGCACTCTAAGAAATTGTCTCTGCAATAGTACGGAGTCGATTGTAGAGCGGTAAGTTTTCCCGAGTCGTGTCTCTCGAGGATAGATATTATCGGCGGTCGGTGTTTTCACTTACTCTCTTGTTAATCGAAATTACACTAAATCTACACTAGAAAAGCATTAATCATTGAGTGGATTTTGATGTTTATGCTAAAGCTTGAATTTAAAAGGAGACTTTAATTAAAAGTGGTTTAATTAAAAATGAAGAGAATGAGGGTTTAGGGTGTTCGGTTCGTCTCCACGATCAATCGGTTTTTGCCGAGCAGTTAATACACGATTCGGGTTTATCAATCTCGAATGTCGATCAAGTATTGGGGTCGTCAATCCCAATTCTCAGGTTTGTCAATCCCGAGTCTCGACAAGCTCCGATTAATGGTTCTAAATGAACTTAAACCCTAAACCCATAATTACTAAACTAATTGCATCAAATAAAGCTTACAATTAAAAGAGAATTCATGGAGGAAAAATCAAAGCATTTGAAATTGAAATTGATTAAAAGCATTAAATTGAAAAGAAAGTCAAAATACCAAAAAGGGAAAGTCCCATTTGGCTTTTATCTTCCTAAAGTTTGCTTGGCTAAAAAGAGTAAAAAGCTTGAAAATGCTACAATGGAGTTTTGCAAACAAGAAGAACAACAAGCTAGAAAATGAAAAGGAGGATTTAAAATGCAATGAACATCTTAAGCTAAAAATTAAACAACCAACACCAAAGCAAAATCAACAACACAAACATAACATAACATAAAAGAGAAAGAAAAACTACCCAATTAGCATTGAACACAAGAGATTCAAGTCTAACTACAACCTTCAACAAACAAGATCCACAAATGAAGGAGTTGTCACCCTCTCCAACACTTGCTTGAAATAACTAACTAACTAACTAACTAAAACTAAACTAAAGCTAATCTAAAAATTACAAACTAGGGTTCTAAAGCCAAGCAATGAAAAAAGGGGGCTTGGAGGAAATGGAACAAGTCCAAATTCCACCAAGGAAAGTTGGATAAGTTTGGAGAAAGTTGGGCCTATAAATACAAAGTCACAGGGGTAAAATTGTCAAAAAGTGATAAAATTCACGAGATGGACTGTGACTCAGTCGATCGACTGCTTCGCCCAAAATTGGCCAACCTACTGTCGAGCAGTCGATCTTGGCTGTGTCAGTCGATCGACTGGGATATCAGTCGATCGATTGGAACGGCTGCATTCGGCTCGATTTCTCGTTTTCGCTCTAAACGTCCGCCGGTTGTCGCTCCTCGTTCGCATTGTGTTTCCTTGCTTGTCCGCTCCAATCCGAGTCGAAAGAGATGCCCTGAGCTTGCGCGAGACCCGCTTGGTCATCCTACAGCCAAAAATACGAAAAAGGGTAAAAATGTACGAAAAACTACTAAAAACCGCACAAAAGGTATAAAAACCTAAAACTAACAAAATAGACCAAAACGACTCCTAAAACCCATAAATGCAAGCAAAACACACGCGAATGCAACACAAAAAGGTAACAAAAAAGTGTACAAAAAAGTACAAATCACAGAGCATATAGAGAAACAGATGAAAAAAGCAGCACCAGTAACGAAAAAAATTAACGGTGATTCATCGAACCTCAATGATGAAGAAGATGAAACCTTTATTTTTAAACAAGGTGGAGAATAAAGATGAAGAAGAAGGGAGTCCAATTACTGAAGAAACAACTGAGAACTTCAATTACCAGACCTATATGGACAAAACACCCAGCACAAGATGGTCAAAACAGGACACGGAGATGTTCTATAATGTTGTGAGGCAGGTGGGGATAGACCTTGCTATGATACAGCAACTCTTTCCCGGTCGCACCCGACGACAACTAAAGCTGAAGTACAAAAGGGAAGAACGTGAACGTCCAACGAGGCTTCATGATGCTTTGACCAACCGCACAAAAGATAAATCCTATTTTAAGATGATAATGGAGAACTTAGAGCAAGAGCAAGAGCAAAAGCGAAAGCAAGCTGAAGAAAAACAAAACGCTAGTGAAGACGGCTCGATGGATTTGACTGGTAATCAAGAGGCAGATGAAGAGACCAAAATTGCTGAAGATGAAGAACCAAAAGACTACGAGAACAATCAGGAAGAATAGAATGATAATGTAGCAATTGACGGTACTGATATCCAAATCCCTTCAATGTCCGATGATGGTGAAGATGATGATTTGTTCGGATGGGACCAATATAAGAGTACGTGAGTAGTGGTAAACAAAATATCAAGAGATTTGCGTGTGTGGTTAAACTATTTATTTGAAGAAATTGATTTGCATTATTTTTATCATGTTATGATTTTTAGTTCTGAATAATGTTATTCTCAACCAAAACTGGTCATCCCAATGATAGTGAGTTTTTTGCCTTTTAGAATATGAGAAAAAAAGACACTTACAACAAAATCTGAGGCTGGGTTGGGAGCTGCGGAAGATCCAATCTCTTGATATCCAGGTGAAACAGGTGATCCTCCATTAAGAAATGTGTTTGAACCCTGAATTCCTATTTGGGCTAAACTTTGTTGCATTTGTCTGGCCATTTCCTTTAATTCATCACCTTCCTTCTTCAATGGTGTCTCATATTCACTTCGAATTTCAGCTCTTATTTTTTCGAATTGCTCCTCACTTAAAGAACTTGTTTCCTGGCTCTTACTTCTCTTGGCCCTCCCAAAAACCTGTGAATATCCAACAACACCACCAAAACATCTAGTACGCCCAGGATGATCTGGCTTCCGAACGACAACAGACAACATATCATGTCGTCCGTCAGGCTTCCACGTCCCTTTAGCATGGTCCTCTTGCACTTTATCCTTTTGGAAGAATTGAAAGTAAAACAAATATAAGTTAAAAATAATAATAAATATGAAATAGGCCAACGCTTGTATTACCACTTGATGAACCACAAAAGATTATATACTAAATAAATGAATATAGTAAATTAATAGGGAAGGCAAATGTTGTAAACTCTGCCTGTTGTAAACTTGAAGAAATAGCCCAAACTTTTTGTCCGGTTACTTGTGATATTTAGAAAAGTTCAAGTATGCAAACTAAAGCGTATGACAAAAAATTGAGTTATTTGTAATTTGATAAACTTCAAGGGTAGCTCTTGTAATGATCTCTTATCTTTATTGCCCCAATTTGCTTAGTGATTTGCTGCTAAAATGGGAATGATGCATATTTTCAAATGACTAGATTTCGGTTATGGATTAACGTCAGTTGTAACTCGTCTAAGCAAATGGGGTTTGTTTTCCAATCATATATGCATAAATATCGAGTCGCACATGAAGACCCTTAGATCTAGTTGCCTATTACACTAATTTACATTTCTGAGACTAGCTCTCATTGGTATAAAAAATCGAAAATGTTGGTTTATCATTTTCGTGATTCTACCCATGAATGGAAGGTTCAATTAAAACCTTCTAGTGATGGTATCAGCCTGCCATGCCACCACCGTATTCGATTGTAATACAGGTGGGTTTTTTAGTGGCTGTGAAATCGAACTTTTAATTTTGTATATATACTGCGTCAATTATCTAGTAAAGCTTCGTTAATGGTTTGATTATGTAATTGTAGGATTCAGAACTAGGTAGCTGGCACATACCAACTGTAACAGGGGACGATCTCCAAACCCCAAGACAATGGGTTTTTGCGACATGGAGTAAAGATGGACTGAAAACGGGGGTGATTTTCTAGTGTTTTTTAGCTTTACTTGGTTTATTTTCATAGAATTATATTATATTTATTTATTTTTTCAAAAACACATCTTTGTTTTTATCATTAACCAAAGGATTCTTGCATTAAGCTATCGACAAGTTACAATAATGCATTAAGCCGTAAATGTTACTTACCAATAGTTCCTTTTTGCCCCGCATATCTTCACTATTAACCGGAAACACTAGTTCATTCTTCTCATTTAGACACGTCCTGGCACAAAACCAATAAACATAACATGGCGTTTCTTCAGTTGACTGAGTGGATTCGGTTGACGATTTACGCAAAAAATGGTTATTTGCCCACTCTTTTGCCACTTTTGTATGCTTTTGGCATATCCCCAACGCCCCATGAGATGGAGATGCTTATTCATTAGCGCATTCTCGCTATTTTTTTCACTAAGTTCATGTCAAAAATATTGATTTAATTTATAACATCGCCATATAGAAAGAAAAAAACAAATCTGGAACATTATAAATGCAAGAAGTTTTAAACATGTGTGTGTATCCCTCGATAAATTAACACCATATTACATATGAGAAAAAACTTTTTTGCCAATGAAGATCATTAATTAAATTCTTCTGGATGATGATATTGCAAGTTTCCAAAAGTTTTCATAAGTAATATTATAAATGAAAGCTTGAAAGGTGTGCATACAGCAAAGCATCAAATTCAACCTAAATGTGAACTATAATTATTAGATTTAAAATTAAATAAAATAAAAATACTTACTTGAAATTCTGATGTCTCACTAGATGCGACGAACTTTAACCAATCTTCTTTCGTAATTTGTCCCTCATAAACTTCATATGCCTCCTTGTTGTTTTTACCCACCGACATTGTTTTTTTTATATATCCGGCTCAAAGCTTATGTCTCCATTTATTATGGTAACAACACATCTTGCGCATCATAATGCCTTTCTTGGACTTGTCGATTACATAATCGTGCTACAGTTTTAGAAAAATGCTCATCAGCTGATTATATAATCGTACTTATTAATTTTAATATTTATTATTTACTTTTAGTGTTTATTTACAAGAAACTAAATAAATCGCACACCTAAAACAATTTACTACAACAATAAGCATTTCAAAACTTGCACATGTAGTTTGGGTTTTAGCCATGTGTATGGATTTTCTTTTACTGCTGTATGCATAAAGAGGATGTCACATAGATTAATTTAGTATAGGAATTAATCATAATATATGTGTAATTAATCATAATATATGTATTAATTTATGACACCTCAGCAAGAAACAAGACCACTGACAACTAGAAGTTGTTGTGACTATTTAGATATAAGAAGTTATAAATAATTAAAAAACGCACCCATGAGGTACTGTTGAAATGCAAAAAAAAAAAAAATCTACTTATTATCTTTTCAAATTGTAAAACTTGCCCAGAAGATTGGATTAATTACAAGAAACCACCTGAAACTTGATTCTACCAAAAAAAATTAATTACAGAAACACCCCTATAGTTTATCTAATTCCTCTTTTCTAATTACACAACATTACTTTTATCAGGATATCACGGCAATATACTATTTATCTTTTAAAATTACAAAAATTACCCTAGAAGATTTGAGAAATTACAATAAACACATTAAAGTTTGATTTCACCTTTATAGATGATAGTAATATTTAGATATCAAAAGTTATAGATAATTAAAAAACAACCTATATTGTTCAGTTGAATTACAAAAAAATGAATAATTACTTGAATAATTACAAAAAAGTTATAGATAATTATTAGGTCACCCACCACGTTCATGACTTGTTTCATTAAGTTAACAAAATAGCAATTTCGTGAAATTTTTTTAGTTTTTCAATAACAACTGGCCAAGTATATAATATAAATTAAAAAACTTACTTGAATCTCAGCCCACATTTGATCCTTCAAATCATCGGATACCATCTTCCATGTCATGTTGATGTTCACCCTCGAACGCACACGTTTTCCGAGATAAGACGTAAAGTTGCTTCCCAAGTCACCAATAGGGGAGTTATTATAACCACTGATCAATTATCTTTGGTTGTCCTGTACCCTTCTTGGAGGTACCTAGCTTGCATGGTCCTCTACACGTAAAAGGCTTGGCTGTGTCTGAATGTCATATATACTAGTTCAGCGCCATCTATATCGTTATCCTCATCAAACAGATCCCTATCATCTATCTGATGTTGATCCGATCCGCACGAGTCCATTATCAATCCAGAATATACCTGCAATACAAAAAAAAAATTTAAAAACACAATTAAGATATAAAAGATAACTAGAATCATTTCATAATTCACAAGAAACAACAACGAAAAATTACAAGTACAAAGTGTCGTGCCACAAACATCGTGTCCATATAAAAATTACACAAGACTTACTATTAAGATATTATTAATCCCTCGTTATGGTCCGAAACATGTGGAAGATCATCTTCATTATGATTGTTATGTACATCTATAGGAGGTATTCCAGTAGAAAATGATGGCATCTCATTATTGAAACCATCCATATCAGCTTGCCCTTCAATCCCCGATATCCTTCTACTTCCTTGCAAAACAACTGACCACTTGTGGTCGGATGGATCTTCAACATAAAACACTTGTTCTGCTTGTGAAGCAAGTACAAAGGGGTCATTTTGATAAGCAGCAGGACTGAAATCAACTAATGTGAAGCCCATCTCATCGTGTAGAACACCACGTCGATTTTCAACCCATTTACAACGAAAAAGAGCAAATTTGGATTTTGTATAATCTAGCTCCCAAATTTCCTTGATTCTCCCATAATACGACATTTGTGAGTGCATTGAATTATTATCAAGAGCATTAATCCATAGACGATGCAACTACCGTTACTCCACTATTTTACAATACACTTTTTTCATCCTGCCTCAAAGTGTAAAATGTATAACCGTTGATATCGTATCCTTCATATGAGTAAATGGGCATTTTTGGCCCATAAGCTAACCATTTTAACTCAGAATCATCAATGATACACAATCCAGTTTTTTCATTGAATATCAAATCCCTAAGCCACTGTGCAAATGTTCTATTATGTTCCTTTATCAACCACACTTCAATTTTCAAAAGATATTCAGATTTCAATTGATTTTGATGTTGCTGCAAATAAGGATGAACAATTTATAAATGTTTCAATACAAGAAGATGTGCCTTCTCAACCATTTTATCTTCCACATTTTTCAACTTTTGTCTTCCAATGGTACCAACGCCTCGTAATCTTCCTTCATGTTTAGACTTGGGAAGTCCTAAGTGATCAACGTTCATCAATTAAGGAGTGCAAAATTCTAAAACTTCTTCATCAATTACCCCTCCAATGATGCTCCCTTCAGGACGCCCACAATTTTTAACTTTAGATTTCAAGCTTCCCATATGCCTTTCAAATGGCCACATGCTTCGCATAAATACCGGACCACATATTTTGATTTCACCTACCAAGTGCACAACAGGATGCACCATAATGTCAAAAAAAATATGGTGGAAAATACATCTCCAACTGGCAAAGCGTAACAACCACCTGATGTTGCAACTCATCAAGTTTCTCCGGATGAATCACTTTGCTACTTATAGCATTGAAAAAGAAGCACAATCTCATTATTTATTGTCTCACATGTTTAGGGAATCCCTCGGTTAGCAAATGGGAGAAGATGTTCCATCAAAATATGGCAATCATGAGATTTCATACCAATTAATTTTGAATCTTTCAATGACACAAAATCTTAATATTGGAACAATATCCTGAAGGAACTTTTATTCCATATAAACACTCACAAAATAACTTTTTCTCGGCTTTGGACAAAGTATAACATGCAGGAGGTAGATAATAACCTTTGTCGCGTTTTTCTGGAGCCAACTCCTTTCGCATTTTTAAATGTTCAGACATGTCTTTTCAAATGTTGATACCATCTTTGGACTTTTCAGGAATATTTAGAAGTGTTCCAGTAATAGCATCACACGTTTTTCTCAATATGCATTACATCAAGACAATGCCTGACACGTAAATCCTTCCAATAAGGAGTTCCCAGAAAATTGATTTCTTTTTCCACAAAGTATTTTTGGCAGGTTTGTATGGTTTTCCAAAAATCGTATTCAAGTCTTTAACTTCCTCGTACACTTGAAAACTACTTAATGGTAAACGTGGAACCCTATGTTCAGTACACCCATGGAATGGTTTTTAGAGTGTACGGTAACGATGGTTACAGGGAAGAAACCTACGAAAATCTACATAAACATTTTCTTGCAGTTTGACAAACGAAGTTCAACTGTATCCTCTTCACATGTCGGGCAAGCTTTAGAACCCTTCGTTGGATATCCAGATAGATTTCCATAAGTTGGGAAATCATTAATTGTGCAATACAACATTACATGCAACCTAAAGTTTGTTTTTGTATTCATATCATAAACTAAAACACCTTCGTCAATAACAACTTCAAATCTTCAACCAGTGGGGCAAGATAAACATCAATGTCATTTCCTGGTTGCTTGGGACCGGAAATTAGGAGAGATAACATAATATACTTTTTGTTCTATTGACAACCACGGTGGTAAATAGTAAATCGTCAATAACACAGGCCAAGTGTTGTGTTGACTACTCAGAGTGCCGTGTGGATTCATACCATCTGTGCATAAGCCTAGTCTCAAATTTCTATGTTCCTTCCCAAATTCAGGATATTTTAGATCGATTTGCCTCCACTGTGGAGCATCAGCTACATGTCTCATAAATTCATCCTTTTTCCGATTCTCAGCATGCCATACCAAGAGTTTTGAATCTTTTTCATTTGCAAATAATCTTCTAAACCTAGGTATTATCGGTAGATACCACAAGACCTTGGATGGTGTTTTGCTCTTTCTATTTTCAACTCCACCTGCGGCATTCACCTTCCTCTTGTACCGTGAAAGATGGCATCTTGGACACTCATTAAAATTCTCATACTCTTTACGGTATAAGATACAATCGTTCGGGCATGCGTGGATTTTTTAGAACTCTGTTCCCATTGGGCACATTAGTTTCTAGCTTCATAGCATGTTAAAGGAAGTGTGTTCCCTTCCGGATAAGTTTCTTGGAGAAATTCTAATAATTGCGTGAAACTCACATTGGTCCATCGATGCTTTGCTTTCAAATGAAACAATTTCAACACCGTAGATAATTTGGAGTTTGTTGAACCGTGGTATAAGGGTATCTTTGCTGCATCCAACAAATCTTCATATGATTTTGGTTGATAATCAAAATTACCTTGCACATTGGTCATTAAATCGTCCATTCTATCATTTTCAAATTTTAAGCTTTCATTATTATTCGCGTGATTTGAAGCTTCTTCATTGCAAATAACAATGTCTCTACTCAAAATTTCATCTGCCTTTCTCTTTAAATTTACAAAATTTCCTCAAGAAGTAATGTTATCACTGACTACAAGAACCTCTCCATGATGTATCCAAGTGTGATAGTTTTCTTTGAATCCTCTGTTCCCATTGGGCACATTAGTTTCTAGCTTCATAGCATGTTAAAGGAAGTGTGTTCCCTTCCGGATAAGTTTCTTGGAGAAATTCTAATAATTCTGTGAAACTCACATTGGTCCATCGATGCTTTGCTTTCAAATGAAACAATTTCAACACCGTACATAATTTGGAGTTTGTTGAACCCTTGGTATAAGGGTATCTTTGCTGCATCCAACAAATCTTCATATGATTTTGGTTGATAATCAAAATTACCTTGCACATTGGTCATTAAATCGTCCATTCTATCATTTTCAGATTTTAAGCTTTCATTATTATTCGCGTGATTTGAAGCTTCTTCATTGCAAATAACAATGTCTCTACTCAAAATTTCATCTGCCTTTCTCTTTAAATTTACAAAATTTCCTCAAGAAGTAATGTTATCACTGACTACAAGAACCTCTCCATGATGTATCCAAGTGTGATAGTTTTCTCTGAATCCTCTATCAAACAAATGTGTAAGAATTATTTTAACATCGGTCACCTTACTCATGTTACGACAAACTGAATAAGGACATAAAATCCCATTATATCCTTGATGTTTGCAATTGCTTGTGTAATGAATTCATTCACTCCTACTAAAAATGTAGTAGTGTTTCGAAGTCCATTTATCCAACTTTGATCCATTCCTAAAATATAATTTGTCAATGTGTATAAGTGATGAATCAACTTATCGTGTCATAATTAAGGTATCTTGCAAAGAGGAACATAATACATTTATAAGATGAGTAAGAAAAGAGAACAAACAAAAAAGCGTATTCAACGCACCCAAATTTCAAATTGAGAAATGAATACACCAAATATCATACATACAATTGTATGTATATATGCGTAAATCGGTGAAGAGCCAGCAACATATAGTTTTTGCCTTTGTTCTTTTCCCACTTTTCTTATGATTGGTAAAAAAGTGATTTTGATGATGTGTTGTAGTGAGGCCTAAGGCACTAGACCCAAGCGTGGGGAGTTTCTCGGGTTTATTAAATAAATAATATAAAAATAAATACAAATTGACAAAATATAACAAAATTAAAAATAAAAATAACTTTTGTATCGTGACGCTTTTGAAAGGTCAAACCAACTCACTTTATTAGTATATATGATAGAAACAAATTCGAATATAAATTTTTTTATTCAAGTAAAACTCATTCAAAAATTAACTCAAATAAATTTACAAATCACTAAAATTCAAATAAATCTTAACATTATTATGTTAGTACCGACACTGTACACTTCTCATCGTATAAAAAAAACTGAGAGTGATAACAAACAAATTGGGATTTGATTTTACCTTTTGACTTTCCCTTTGTTCCCCCAAAAAGGAAAAGAGAAAAAGAAAAAAAAAGAAAAAAATCCCCTTATTATATTCTATATATATTTTTATACCCATAAGCGATTCCATTGGCAGGCTTTTTCCACATCCCATAAATAATTATTCTACTTTATTGAGTTTTGTAGGATCTACACCCGGGACGCTTGGCCCCAATAATTCCTTTTTATTTCAAAATGGCCACAATTTTTTTTTTAAAATAAAAAGGTTTGGGACGCTTTTGACATTAATGTCCCGATTTTTTTTATTTAATTTAAAGGGTGGGACGCTAATGTAAAAAGCGTCCCGATATAAAATTTAAATTCTTTTAAATTTTGTTACATTTTGTCAATTTGTATTTATTTTTATATTATTTATTTAATAAACCCGAGTTTCTTCCCTCAAATGGGCTGTTTTTATGTTAATAAGGAAGAACTCCAACTGGCTTTGTTCAAGAACAGGAAAAAAGAGAATCTTTTCGCGAACCGGATCTTTGATCTCTTTGATGTAAAGCAAAGAGTAATTGATTTTGGTGTTTTTGTTCGATCACTGAGTGTTTTCCATCAGAATGCACCAATATAGGACAAAATTAAATCTTCTTTTAAGCTATATGAATTGGACGGAACTGGATATATCGAGAGACAAGAGGTTAAGCAAATGTTGGTTGCACTTGTATGTGAGTCGGAGATGAAGCTGGCTGATGAAACAATTGAGTTAATATTAGATAAGACATTTCTGGAAGCTGACATTGACCGGGATGGAAAAATCGACAAAGTCTGAATGGCACAATTTTGTTCTCCAAAATCCTTCATTGTTGAAGATAATGACACTCCCATATTTGAGGGATATAACTACGACATTTCCTAGCTTTGTTTTCAACCCAGAGGTTGATGAATTTGCTACGTGTACAATAATGCTTTGCATCATCATGTGGAAAGCATTATATATCCATGCCTGGAAAGCAAGAAATAGTGCCATCTTCTCCTAGAATGTAATTTGGTTGGCAGAATTCTTCAAAGTGATAAGAGGGCCTACGCTTTCTGGTGAACTCAATCTGGTAAATCTATGATAAAAGCCATGATACAAGTTTGAATGGATATTATGAAGAGGAGTTGAGAGATAATCATTGCCTCCAAAAACTTGTCCTTTCCAAGTGTAATTATGCAGTCGCTTCCAGGAGCTATTGCTTTAAATCACCAGTTGAGAAGACTGCTAAAGTGACATCTTATGCGTTTATTTGTTATTATATTTTGTTAGACAATATATTTTTCTTTGAATATTACAAATTGTATAATTATTTGTTTGCTTTTTAGTTTAGGGAATAAGTTAATTTGATGACATTGTAATTTTTTTTAACAATAGAGGATGCGTATTTAGGAGAAAAAAATACAGACGTTGCTTTTTACCTGTTTGTGAACTTTTTATAATCCTAAGGAAATATCGATTTTCTATTTTTGAATTTCAGTTATATCGATTATACCAGTTTTTGAACTTTCTATATCTTTGTTATTCAAGTTATATTTTGAATTTCCTAACCTTGAATCCAATTATGGTTTGAATTTGGTAACCTTAAATTTATAACCAGATTATTCAACATTGTAGTGATGTGTATTTTTTTAATTAAACTAATTAGCAGGGGTTGTTCTGTAATTAACCCATATTTTCTTAAAAGGCTGCTTATCACTGGAACCTGACATTGCTTTGATAAGACGCCTTCCGAATTAGTAGATTGCAGTTGTAGCATTTGGTAAATAGATGTGTAGCCGATAAAGATAAGCTACTAAGCTTTGTCTGATCTGAGCCCTTGGTTTCATGGCCAAAATAAGCAATTTCTGACCCGAATTCTATTAGATGAAGAAAAACAAAGCTTCAGTGACACAATTTTGCCAACGGGTTTTTAAGACTATTGGCAAGCTTTGAATGATGATACAAAAAATGATGACACAATTTTCCCCTATCTTCTGCTTGAGGAGGCATGAGTTGTGGTCCAATGATGATACAAAAAATGAGGTTTCAACAGGGATGTTTGTTGTCCCATATCCATTAATGTTTTCATCTAGATCCAATTTGCATTTGTATTCCTAACTGATATCAGGTATATGAGAATAATTACCGTCATTTCAGAAGTATTTGAGTTTTTTTGACAGTTTACAAGCCTAGAGTAAGTGAGTCTTGTGAGATTTCTATAAATTACCAGAGTTAACTACTATAACTTCTAAATAGGAAAGAAAAACAAGACAAACCTGGTCGATAGCGCAAGGAATCAAGCAACGAGGATTTTCCTTACTAGAGAACAGATGCAGAAAAGAACTTGGAAAAGATGGAGCTGCCTGACAGTAATAAAATTTCGTAAACGGTCACTACCAAGCACAAATAAAACAAAAAATAGATGCAAAACCAAAGTTATTTTCTAAAACCAATAACCCACCAGAAAATAATCTTAAGAGTTCAAAGTAATATTCCAAAATCATTGAGCATAAAGGTTTATACCTGGACAGGTGGACAGCTCACTTTACCAATGTGATCTTCACCGCTGAAACCGAAAATACCAACAACCTGCAAAACCAACTGTCACATCATAATTTCACTTGATATCTAATAAAACCCAAGTCAGAATAACAAGTGACAGCTTATAATCAGCTAATCTGAGTGATATTTAAATCTGCCTAACTAAGGCAACTAATTAAAGAGAGAATAATCAGCAAACAATATTTTTTAATTTTCTTTTGTACAACACATTTTCTTATGTACTGTCAGGCACAAAAATTAAATAAATAGAAAAAGCTATTTTTCCAGGAATCATCATATAGATTGTCAATGTAGACATGATCAATAAATTCTGCAAAACAAAAATCATCAGGAAAAAAATAAAATAGAAAAACAAGTTGTCCTTAAACTGCAGAGATGTTGCTCATGATTAACCATTTATTCAACATTATGAAACATTTTAAGAAAAGAAAATAAAAAAATTCTGCTCCAGAAAGTAAGTATACTTGGTAAAAAAAATGTACAAAAAAAACTGACCCCTCCCAGTCAAGCTTTTCCTTAGAATCCACAAATTGATCTTTATAATGGGAAATATATGTTGGTGAGTTTTAAAATGTAAACCCCAGGCAAGAATTAAGCTCAATAATAATATTTATGACTGTACATATATATTTTCCAAGTTAGCTGCATACACATGGTTTTCGTAAGATAACGAATAAAAAAAGAAGACTGCATGAGAGAACATTTATATATGATTAAAATGATATACTTTGTTCTTAACACCCATACTATAAACAATTCTTTTTAATCACTCAAGATAAACGACTAAAACTTTAACCCAAAAAACAAGACATAAATCAGTAGATCATGTGTATAAGAAAAGAACTACAACTGGTTGCGGTGTCCATTCTACACAAGATCTTATTGTGTAAAAGGTATATATAGCCAATTTAACATCACCATATATGCATTATTATGTTGCCTCTAATTTCTTTAAAAATTAGATAACATCACCATATATGCATTGTAATACTGACTATATAACATCAGTGTTAAATATCAAAGACTTCATCAAAGAACACACAAACAAATACTGCTAGTTACAACTGGTTACGGAGCCATTTTTTTTTTAACTTTCAAAACCATTGTTGCAACTAAAACACCTCCCACAAATAATCAGATCTCGGAACAACTATTGTTCATTCCTAAACCAAACTTGTAACAGTCAAACATTCAGAAAGTACTAGAAATTAACAGTTCTTAATTATTTATATAATTATTTTTAAATTATTATAACCATTTAATTAGTGGTGAAGAACATAGATAAAACTCTGATCTTTATTTGCAACCATCAACCATCAATTCAATTTTCTCTCTAATTGATCGAGAAAAAAGTATTAATCAGTAACAAGATGATATGATAATCTGAAGAGGGACAACAAGAAGAGAGACATCAAACCTATAAACTACTGAACTAATCACACAAATTAATAACCGTAGATGATAATCTATAATTAACGAAAAAACTAAAGTAACATACCTGATGGAGAAGGCGAAGAACTAGGGTTGGGAGGTGCAATTAGGGCTACTTTCATTTAGGGTGGAGACGATAGCAACGAACGATGACAGAGATTAATGAGGGCGGGAGCAACTTTTCATTAATTATAGATGAGAGCAAAGAAGGCATAGCAGGCGGGCAGAGTTTTCTGGCGGGACACGCGAAAGGGGCAAGCTTTTTTTTTTTTTTTTTTGTTTTAAGGGGAAATTGTCAAATAATACCCAGGTAGAGGTTAATTTGTCAATTAGTTTTTCATCCAATTTTAAATCATATAGTACCTATAAAAAAAATTTCGCTGGAAAATTTTCCGGCGGCGGTGGCCGGACAACAGCAGCGGTGGGGTGGCCGGCGGGAGGTGGTGATATATTGTTTATTATTATTATTATTATTATTATTATTATTATTATTATTATTAGGGGTAACCTTATAATTGTATATTTGTGGTTGGACTATTTGACATTTTGTATAATTAGTCTTAGTATTTGACAAAAATATTTTTTCATATGTAGTATTTGGCAATTGTCCCTTTTTTTAATTGCAGAGGATAGGTTATAAACGGCAGTTCAATTTTATATCCTTGGAGGCGGTTTGGTTAGAGAACCGCCTCTGACAATGTACAAGGCGGTTTTCTATATCAATCGCCACCTGGTCCAAATTTTCTGAGGCGGTTCGTAAATGAAACGCTGCCTGTACAAATACCTAAAAGGGGTTTTTTTAAAGAACCGCCTCGGTTGTTATTATATGAGGCGGTTCATGCCAAGAACCGCCACCCTACGATTTTTTTTTTAATTATAAGGCGGTTTAGATGTCACAACCGCCTCGTTTATCTTATTCGAGGCAGACCTAATTTAAACCGCCTCATATGTAGGGCCTCTAATTTAATTTTGTGTACTAGTGGGTTCGGACATTATAAATATGAGTGTGCCAATACCCTAAGAAAAAAGAATTTTATCGCCATGAGTGATGGAGAGGATGACGATGAATCAAAAGAAACCGAGGTGGTTACTGCCATGAACGTCTATGTTGTCTGGGATGACACTGACAGTATGAGTGACATTGTGTGTCTCAACTCATTCACCACAACTGAAAGTGATGAGAATGAAGATTTTGGTGAGGCTTACGAAGAGCTGTATGAGAATTAGTGCAAACTTCTCTAGAAGGTCAAGATTCTCTCTAAAGAAAATGAGAGACTGACACGTTCAGACAAGGAACAACAATCCGTGGTTTTACGTTTAGAAGATCTTTTGACCAAACGAGAAGAAGAACTTGATAGAACAAGGGGGAACTCTCAGCAGCTATGATGACACTGAAGAAACTCAACACTGGATCAACCAAACTTGATGAAATCCTATCCATTGGAACCATGATCAGACATGGGATAGGGTTTGAGGCTCCAGTTTTTGTCAAAGAAGGTAACAAATCCTCCGAAGGATTCGTCTCTATGGATAAAACCAAGCGAAGGAAGTGCACTTACGTCTGTCATCACTGCTCAAAACCGGGTCATATCAAACCATTTTATAAAAAACTCAAGTTAGAAAAAGCATCCTCTCCCGGTAGCAAAACAATGTCAATGAATACATGTCCCAACATTAGGAATAACACTACTTGCAAGAGCAGAATGGTGTAGATAAAGAAGGAAGACACCCAGTGCAACATGATCTATATCTCTCTGAAGTCCGGAGTTGAAGACTCATGGTATTTTGACAGCGGATGCTCCAGGCACATGACAGGTTCGGCTGAACACTTGACCAATGTTGTTCAGCACAAAGGAGGCAAAGTTCAATACGGTGGTGGTGCGCATGGTCAGATTATAGGAAAAAGAACCCTGAATGTTGAAGGGTTACCTAAACTTAATAATGTGCTACTTGTTAAGGGACTGGCTGTCAACCTCATAAGCATCAGTCAACTTTGCGATGATGATCTTCATGTAAAGTTCAGCCGAGACACTTGTGAAGTCTTTGATAACTCTGATCAGTGCACCCTTACTGGAACTCGAACCACAAACAACTGCTACAAAGTAAATAGCAAGATCTGGTGTCAAATCGCATAATCTTCATAGTCTGAATTATGGCATCAAAAATTGGGACACGTTAACTACAAAATGATGAGCAAACTTGTCAAGTATGAATCTGTAAGAGGAATTCCCAAGCTGGTCATCAACAACCCATCCATATGTGGTGATTGTCAAAAATAGAAACAAACCTGGGTGTCTCATCCAGTGATCCAACACTTCAACACCACTCGGTGTCTGGAACTGCTCCACATGGATCTTATGGGTCTAATCGAGGTAGAAGGTATGGGTGGCAAGAGATACTCATTTTTCATTGTTGATGATTTTTCTCACTTCACCTGGATTGAGTTTCTTCGTGAAAAATCTGAAACCTTTGAAAGCTTTCGAAAATTATCCAAACATGTCAGTAACAAATTTTGTTTGCAAATTGGCAAAATTAGGACCGATCATGGTAAAGAGTTTGAGAACTCATATTTTCAAAAAATTCATGACAAATACGGAATCTCTCATGAGTTCACCTCACCAATTACGCCTCAACAAAATAGAATAGCTGAGTGTAAAAATCGGTCCTTACAAGAAATGGCTCGAACCATGTTGATTTCAAAAAATCTGGCAAAAAAGTTTTGGGCTGAAGCTCTTAACATTGCGTGTCATATCTCAAATCGAGTTTACTTTAGGGTAGGTACTTGCAAAACACCCTACGAGCTTTTCGTTGGAAAGAAACCTAACCTGAATTATTTTTATGTTTTCGGTTGCGTGTGCTATATATTGAATGATAGATTCCACTTAACCAAGTTTGATTCTAAAAGTGACAAGTGTGTCTTTGGGGGATATTCAGTGAACAGTCATGCCTATAGGGTTTTTAATCTAAGAACCCATACTATGCTTGAGTCTATGAATGTCAGGATTGATGATCTCACAGCTATCTCCGGAAGTTTGGCTGAGGATGATGTGGTGGATCTGGTTCAGAGTCCACAGTTTTCTCCCCTACTCACTCCAAGGGAGTCATCTGAAATTTCACCAAGTGTCACTGAAAGTGTTGCAACACCTGAACCAACATCGCAGGTGTATGCAGATGCCAATAATAAAACCACTGAGTCTGAAGAGGACCAGTCTGATGCAGCAATTTCTTACCCCTCGTGACAGAGACATATCCTCCAGGATACAGAGGAATCATCCTACCTCCCAAGTTATTGGATCTTTGAACGAAAGAAGCACACGAAAGAAGCAGATTAATTTCAAGGAAATGGTAAAACTGGTATGTATGGCTTCATGTTGTCCACTAACCAATTATTCTTGTTTTGTGTCCACTATAGAGCCCAAGAAAGTAGAAGAAGCTCTTAAAGATGAGTACTGGATAAATTCCATGCCAGAAGAATTGGATCAGTTTGCCAAAAATGACGTATGGGACTTGGTACCACGTCCAAATGCTGAAAACGTCATTGGAGCAAGATGGATCTTCAGGAACAAAACTGATGAGTTGTGAAATATCGTAAGAAACAAAGCCAGACTTGTGGCTCAAGGTTATACTCAGGTTGAAGGTATAGACTTTGATGAAACTTTTGCTCGAATAGCTAGAATTGAGTCAATTAGATTACTGTTAACAATTGCTTGTCACTTGAACATTAATCTTCACCAAATGGATATAAAAAGTCTTTCTTAAATGGTGTTTTAAATGAGGAAGCATATGTTGATCAGCCTAGGGGTTTTGAAGATCACCACAAACCGCATTATGTTTTCAAACTAAAAAAGGCTCTCTATGGACTGAAACAAGTTCCTAAAGCCTGGTATGAGAGGCTTACTCAACATCTTCTTCAAATGAGTTTTAAACGTGGTGAAGAAGATAAAACTCTATTCATTCTGAAAAGCAATCGCAAGATACTAATTGCTCAAATCTACGTTGATGACATTGTGTTTGGCTCAAACTGTGATGAGTTACTCAGAGATTTTGTGAAGAGTATGTCTACCACCTTTGAAATGAGCATGGAAGGTGAGTTATCTTTTTTGGGGGGGTTACATATTAAACAGTTTAAAAATGGAATTTTCTTGTCCCAGGTTAAGTATGCGAAGAATCTTATGAACGCTTTGGACTAGATAGTGCCAAACACATGAAGACTCCCATGGGATCAAGTCAAAAACTGTCAAGGGACGATGTTAGTGAAAGTGTTGATCACACTGTGTACAGGAGTATGATTGTCAGTCTTCTGTATTTAACTGCAAGCCGTCCCGATATCATGTATAGTGTCTGTTTGAGTGCTCGATATCAGTCTAATCCTAAAGAGACTCACCTAAAATCTCTTAAACGCATAATTAGATATGTAGCTAGTACTTACAATCTAGAAATCTGGTACACTAAAGATAATAACTCTAATATTGTTGGATATACTGATTCTGATTGGGCAGGTGATTCTGATGACAGGAAGAGTACGACAGGGGTTGCTTCTTTCTAGGAAACAGTCTGGTCTCATGGTATAGTAAGAAACAGAATTGTGTGTCACTATCAACAGCTGAAGCTGAATATGTAGTTGCGGGTAGTACTTGTTCCCAAATGCTCTAGATGAAATAAATGATAGAGAAGTATGGGTTACAAAGTCATGTCCTTACTGTCTTGTGTGATAATTCAAGTGCAATCGAAATTTCAAAGAACCCAGTACAACACTCTCGAACAAAACACATAGACATCAGGCATCATTTCATTCGAGATTTGGTTGAGAGAAATGTTGCGAGTATTGAGCATATTGGAACTGAACATCAACTTGCTGACATATTCACCAAAGCATTAGACTACGAGGGATTTTCCAGATTAAGGAAGTCTCTCGGCTTATGTGTTATTTGATTTACTGTTATCGGAAATGTTGCAACATCCCTAGTAACACCAGCTGCAGCATACTGTTTCAACATGCATTTTTTTTTTGTTCATAACACATGGTAGAACTTGCACAAATTCACAAATGCAAGAACATTGTAGGTTTGAGTGTGATGTCAAAGGAGACTGAAAGATTTCGAAATAAATAATTTTGGGATGACCTTCGCAGAAACACGTTTTTCTCTCGGTGTGCATAGAAGAAACATGAAATAAAAGTTTGAATGATGTTCCAGCCATTCATTCATGGATGACTATTATTTTATGCCAATGTGATGAAATTCAAATAATCCTACCTTTGGATTCTTAGTATGCTGATTAAGTGGGCTTTTCATTACTCCCGGACATAAATATCCTCAAACATAAATGACCGAGTCATTCACCGAGTTAAGGATTGTCGGTTCATTGAATTTGTTGATTGAATGTCAGTACCAATGCCATCACACAAGAACTAACACTCTACTGCAGCTATGAACCCTATTTGTTTTTCTTTGTTTTAGGTCATTCCTTTTAGGCATATCTTCAGGACATGCATATTTGGTGAATTTTGTTCTTAAAGTTCTTTTTAGTGAACTATGCTCATAACAAAAGTCTGTTTTTCTCTTACTCAAATCTTACTATCTATTTGATGTCTTATTGTCCAGTGGGTTACTATGAGAGTCTTGAGGATCTAAACCGTTGCTATGTGTAGACAGTGTTTTTTTTGTTTAGTGGTCTGTTCTTTTGGTGTTAGTGGATTAATTAAGAAGGAGTGGGATTGTGTAGTGGGCCTATCTCTTCTCCGATTTCTCAGGCCTTAATTTTGCTACTACTATCCCACTAACACTAACCACTCGTTTAAGTCTTTTTTGTATAAAGGTGTCAGGAATCTCTCTTGTTCCTGTCAAAAACACTTTCAACAAGGAAACCCTTCGCATTCAGCATATCTTCATACCACTTTCAAATATGAGTCCAAGGAAAACCCAGTTGTCAAAGAAGCCTGCTCACTCGCCGTCTGAGGAGGTAATGACGTTGGAAGATAGATCCAACTCCGTCTCTCTTCCAAGATATGTTCCCCTCGATATTCGTGGCGAACACGGAGATCCCTTGATTGTCGATATAAATGTTGGTGATTCTGCTCCAACACAGAGTATTAACCCTGGAGTCTCGTCTGCTCAGCAGCCACAGCCAACTCTGTCACCTAGACTGGATCTAATTCCCGCCGGTGATACTGTGGAACCCGTCGCTGCCATTCTCCCAGGTAATCCGGGCAATGAGATTGATGTCAATGACTTGCCAAATCTGAAATTAATTGCAGAAACTTGCGGAAGAATTGAGAATCCCTTACTGAAATGATCACAGCGTCTAGATGGGATTGACCCGGGTTACTTGCCAGAGGCAGTCCCCAAGAGTCAGTCTAGTGGGACCAGACGTGCTCCACTGGAGAGGATGTCTTTTATTGAAGATATTAACTATAAAACTGACAGTGACGACTCCGATTATGCTCTACCGGAGGGACTTGTTGCAGAAAATGAGGAGATACCCACCACACCGTTCTTTCCTGACTCCGAAGTAGAGATGGTGTGCAAATTTTGAGCTAAGAGGCATCGTCTCACTCCTCAAAACATGGTGGCACCTGATTCAGAACCAATGGAGGTTGACGAAGAAGAACTTCTGGCTGATGAAGACGCCCCATTGGCATCTTTACTGTTAAAGATGAGTAAGGTAGTTCCTGTGCAAGCTACTTCGAGTTCTATACCCCCAGATTCTGCAATCTCGAGCCCTCCTTCTGATAAATCATCATCAAGCTCCAATCAGTCCTCTGAAAGGACTGTCTCTGTTGATGTCCCTGTTGTTAGTGAGAATGCTGGCACACCACTGCCAGACACTGCTCCTGAAGCTGCCAGTGCTCCTCCTGCAACTCAGACTCCTGCAAATGATATCTCCTCTACGAGCTCGACTGCATCTGATAATTCAGATGATGTTGATTTTGAAGTTCAATAGGTGAATCGTGAAGATGATATTAATAAGGACACGGAGAAGGAAGAGGATGAATCCAATAGCTTTGATTTGGGGGATGATTCGGATGATGAGGAGTTGGAGGTGGGCAAGGCTTATGCCCCTCGTTTTTATACAATTGAAGCCAAGGAGGAATATAATGCATTGCACAACAGGGTAATGGTCGAGGAGAGGAAGGTTGATCATGGGTTGTTTGAGAAAAAGAATCTGAACAAGTTTTTTAGTAGAAAGAGATTGACGTCAACAGTGACCATTGCTATGCCATATCTGAGGGAGGTGGTGCTTGAATTTTATGCCAACATGCTTCCCTCGGTCTCCAATCAGCTTTATGAAAAATATGGCAAGGTGTTTGTACGTGAGAAAATCTACTCTTTCTCTCTCTTTGTGATTAATGATTTCTTCGGGACTAAAGATTATGAGTAGGGGGTCACTGTTGATGGTTTTGATGAGGTGGCTAAGTTTTTGACTGGTGGTCAGATGACGAAGTGGCCTAAGAGATTTCTCAGCTTGCACCTCACGTCTCTCTACTCTGTTCTCCACAAAATAGTTGTTTGAAACTGGGTTCCTACAACGAATACGACTACAGTCACCCGCTCGCAAGGAAGAGTCCTGTTTCAGATAGGAACAGGGATGCGGTTTAATTTCGGCCAAAGGATTTTTGAATGTGTGACAAAGTTTGCTGAAACCACAGCTACTAAGGTTGGTTTGCCCTTTCCCTCGATCATCTATTCAATCCTAGCTGATAAAGGACTCTAGAAGTATGATGGTGAGCACTTCATTGGTGAGCCCAGATTCCTTGGACTCAGCCACAAACAATTTGAGAGGACTCATCGCATTGTTGATCTGCCGATGGAATTTTCTGATGATGAGGATGTGGATGCCACCTCTGCTGCCGATCCAGATATTGGCCCCAGTGTCACTAACACAGGGACTAACACTCTTACCTCTATTCTCATTCCTGTCTCTGACTTACAGGTTCTGCTGCGCTTGATTAATCAACAGATTGCTGGAGCCCAGGCCCATCTAAGTGGGCTGGAGAAGTTGAGAGAGTTCTTTTCCAAGGCGCTTCTTTTGCAGTCTGGCCAAAATGGGGGAGAAGAGGATGAAGCTAAAGTTTGAGAGAATGAAGATGGCGGGGATGACGCTTCTAGGTGTGAGCGTGCTGCGGTAAACAAAGGGAAATAGAAGATGGATGATGATGCTCAAGAGGATGTTGATGATACCGCACTGACCCCTCGACGGTCACAAAGGAATAGGGCAACGCACAGCTCCTAAAGACATTTTATTCTGTACATTTGTTTTATTACATTCTGTTAAGACATTATTAGTTGTTTTTGTGTGTCTAGTTGTTTTTGGCTCAAACTTTGCTAGTACTTGTGTTACTGTCATTTTCACTAACATTCTCACAGCTATCAGCAATTCAGGGGGAGCTTTCATTGTTGTTTGTCCAGGGGGAGTTTTCACTGGCTTTTGTCCAAAAAGGCAAAAGGGAGAGATTGATAGGATTATCGTCTACGGAGAAGATAAATCCTATTAATTATGTTATTTATTTTAGAGTTATTTGCCTATATGGACTCTAGTGTTAGTTAGAATATTAGTACTTAAAAGAGTCCTTGTCTCTTATATTGTTTTATAAGATAAACATCAAGACCTTGTTATGTGGAACAAGGACTCTCTCAAGGCAGTTGAACTATAAGTACCACTTGGTATTTTTGATGAAGATTACGACTGAAAGAAGGAGAAAAACAGAAACCCTATTCAAGTACCCTTGCTCAATTTCATAAGCATTCTTTGAGTTTGTGTTTGACCGAACAAGAAGATATTTTAGGAGCAATTCTTTTCATTCTTTTTGTAATATTACTAGAATTATTTCCCCTTGGTTTGTAAGCATTTATAGTAATATATCTTTTGGCCTACGGTCGCGTTCTGTGAGTTTATTTAACTCACAAACAAAAATCATTATCGAGTTATCTTTTACAAACATGTTAGTAAGAATGTTTCAACATCATCACTAACACTTGAGTTAAACACATTCATACAAGTTATTGAAGACCTTCAAAACTTTTAATCTCTTTTTAACTCCACAAATTTTACATCTCTCCTTGATATTTCCTGTGAAACACCCAAATCATTCACACAATCACCATCATTATTTAAATCTCTAATGAAACTTGAAAAGAGAGATTCGTACAAAAAAATTCTAGTAAACTCATAGTTGAAGATGTAATCAATTCATTATTAACACAAGTGTCAACAATGTCTATCATTTTACAATTTTCAATTTAAAAAAAAATATCATCATGAAATTTTATAGCACGGTATATGTTAAAACACCACACTCATCATTAACACATAATAAGAGTTCTCCCTTTTGTACGTCAATAAATTCTCTTCACGTGGCTAAAAAATGGTCTTCCAAGTATAAATGGAATATCCTTATCTTTATCCATGTCGAAGACCACAAAATCCACCGGGAATATGAATTCGTTCACTTGCACAAGTACATCTTCCACTATACCTCTCGGATACGATAAAGATCTATCCACCTTTTGTATTGCAATGGTGGTTGGTTTTATAGTATCAATTACTAGCTTTTTAAACACCGCAAAGGCATTAAGTTAATACTTGCTCCCAAACCATAAAAGACATTTTCAAACAAGCTTCCCCCCCCCCATAACACAAGCAATCGTAAAGATTCCAGATCTTTAAACTTAAGAGGGAATTTTTTTATTAATTATCGCACTACACTCTTCGGTGAGATTCACCATTTCACACTCTCCAAGCTTCCTCTTCTTTGCAATTACTTCATTCAAGGACTTTGCGTAGTTGGGCATTTATTGCAAAGCATCAACAAGAGGTATATTATATCAATTTTTTGAAAAACATCTAAAAATTTATCAAATTGGTTTTTCAAAATCTTCTTTTGTAATCATTGTGGAAAAGGTAAGGAAGTAGAAGAGATAGGCGAAGTAGAATTAGAATTCGGCTTCTCAGCCCCTTTTTCACTTTCCACTTATAGTTCCTCCTCAGCCATTCGTTCTTCAACTCCTTTCTTCACTTTTTCAAAAAAAAAATCGGGTTCTAAATCTGGTGCATTTGGACCTTCATGTTTAGTACCACTCCTTAAATGAATGGCACTGCATTGTTCTTGAGGTATAATCTCTTCCTCAACTGGACTTGCTTTTGTTGATGTTGGTGTCCGATGATGTTCACCAACTGTGATATTTGTATCTCAAGAGATGTCATATGGGTGCTAATTTTCTCAAACCGTGATTTATTTCTCCCATGAATAATGTGAACATATCCTCCATGTTTGGATTCCTATTCTCGTTAGCCACTCTCATTCTTGAATAACTTTGGATGCCTTGATTTATAAAATTCACATTCTCAGTCATTTCGTGCATGGCAACACCATTTCCTTGGTATTTGAGTGCTTCTGAGTCACGCGACATCATCATGTCTATTTTTCTACTCGTGTCTGCCATGTGAGAGCAAACATGGTCATCGATTCATTTTCACTTGTTGGTGCATGTGTCCTCCACATAGGACATTCTGATGGCCATTAGCAGTCATTGGCTACCATCTCTTACAAAATACGCATTACATCGACAGTGTCCATGATCATCTTTGCTTGTTCACTTAGCCCATTGTAGAAATAACAAGCTTGTGGATCGTCAAGGAAAAACCATGCTAGGGGAATTTTCTCAATAGCTCTATAAACCTCTCCCACGCTTTATGCAATGTTCTCCATCATATTGGTGAAGTTGAGAAATCTCATTTTTTTTATTTCAATTTTTTTCTTGGTGGGAGAGTTTTTAATAGGATGTCTCGATGCCTCCATATCCCAAAGTATTGTACTAAAACTTTACTTTGTCCTTTAGAGGAAGAGGAATTAAACAAAGCTTTATTGCATCATTTGAAACATCATTCATCTTGATATTTCTATAAATCTCGAGAAATTTCACCAAATGTGCATTTGAGTCTTCACTTGCACCTCCACCGAATTGATTTTAGTGAACCATCGAAATCACGCCTGTACATAACTCAAAGTTATCCACTTGAATTTCTAGACCAATTGATCCTCCATACACTTGATTTACTTTTGGTTGAAGCATTTCTCCAATGGATGGTTGCGGTGGTGCCGGTGGTTGAAATTGGAATTGCAATGCTTAAAATTGCAACCGAAGATGTTGGATATGTTCGTTCACGTCGAACGGTGGCATCGCCATACTTTTTTCCACCACCTGAAAAGTTCATTTACTCCAATGTGTATAATATAAAAAGTGTTTAAATTAACTAACTTAGCAATTGTGTTATTACCAATATAAATCTAATGGTCCCCGACAACGACGCAAAAAATCTGATTGCACCCCTTTTCACTAAGGATGGGTTTGAGTTATAAAACTTGTTTGTTTCTATACACTACCTAACCGCGAGTATACGGTGTAGATGTAGTACAAAATTATCAATATTAAATCCCACAAGTACTATGTGACGATTTCATATTGACAAGTAATATAATCTAGATAATGTAGTTTTATCTAAACAATAAAAAATGGATTTGGATTGTATCATTACAAATGGAAAACTTGAACTAATCAAAAGTATTAACTAAGGAAAAAAAAAAGCATAATTTATAGAATTTGAGAAAGCGAAGTGTTTAGAGATATTCTGGGGTTTGAAATCATAATGATTTCCTAATTTATCCTTTTTAATTCTATCAAGTATATTGTGATCCATTTCTTTTATAAGTCAATCACAATTGTAGTTTAATCATTCTCTTGAAGTGATTAAACCGTTGATTCTAAGGATGAAATAATGTGTCCATTTGAAATCATACCTAAAACTCAAAATGGTTTAAAATATTTATACGACCTTAATTTTTTTAAAGGGTCTACGATTTCATTATTAATCTCAAATCTCTCGACCTTGTTGATTAAAGTGTTTCATGTTTGAAAGCCTATTGATAAACCTCGTCTCTCGAGTTATGATTTATCAAGCTAGTGTGTTGAAAGATTTTCAATAAATCGAAATATATGAAACACAAGAAATTGTATATCACTTATGGTTGTGATAAAGACAAAGACAAAATGAGGAAGACGACAAGTGACAAAGACAAATTGAGGAAGAGGTTGAAGATGCAAAAAATGTTGAAGAAGAAAAAGAAGAGGAGAACGAAAAAGACGATGAGGCTAATGAGGAGTACTTATTAAGGGAGAGTGGTACTCCTTATGAGCTTTTTTATGGACCCTACTTTTAGGGGAGACAATTTATTTATTTTGGGCGTGTACTAAAATATTCTAGATGTTTGCTTGTTTATTATTATGTTGGTTTGTTTTGTTTTGTCTTGGTATCTTGGAATATCTTACTTGCAGGTATTGGTTGAACAATCAACTAACTTACACTTGCAAGTTTGTGATCAGTAGCAAAATGGATGATTGTAAGGATATGAAAGTTGGCATGATTGATCACAAGCAAAGTTAATTGTGTCCTAGTGCCAACAACTTACTTTTCTTATTTATGTTGATTGTACTAATTACAACTCGATTTATTGGGATTATACTTCTTGAATTGATTTTGAATTTCAGGTTGAAGGATATTAATTTATAGGGGCAATGCCCATATAGGCCAATAGTTGGAAAAAACATCCCAATTAATCCAAGTGATTTTTTAACTTCCCATTAGCTCATATTAGCATTGTTAATAGACCATACTACCCACCAATTACACAGGACCGAGAAAACGAGGTGCCCAATTTCTCTCTCATTCTCTCTATTTCAACAAAAAATTACAAATATCTGGATCCATACTAGGTGCAGTAAATTATGAACAAAATATCCAAAGTTATGAAAACATTAAAAAAAATTATGGGGAGGTTCTTACGGAACTATATATCTCAAGTAGAATGGTTTAAGAATTTTGAGTAGTTGTTTTTTGGTGATTTTGTTGAACAATCAGCGAGATGATGGCGACCAACAAGAAGCATGAAGATAATCTGTAAGAATTTCTATTTCAATACTAGAGTAGTACGTAATTATTAATTGATCTTCATCGTTTATAATTTGTATGTGCCCCTACCCCCTTTTGTGTGTGTGTGTGTGTGTGTTTTTTAATTTTCTTTGAAACATACCAGTACATATGTATAAAAAATCATTGATTAAAAAGCACATTCCGGGAGTATAGATCTTGCCCATGATATCCATACTAGTGAATACAATACATATATTTGTAGGATCTGGTTTGGCTTTTTGATGATTAATATGCATTTTATTCTGATTTGGAAAAGTAAAATAAAATGGCTAATTAAAAACCACACATTACGTAGTGTGTATTTTGTTCTTAAGACCATACTATTGGATAGGGTCCTAGTTTGAAAAATAAAAATAAAATTAATTAACTAACTAATGTGTAGTATGGAATTCAACATTATGTAGTATGTAATACAAAACATGTGGTATAAATTTAGGTGCAGTAATGAAAATTTCATACTAACAATTAGAAGTATGAACAAGTCATTTTCTTTCTTATTTCAATTATCTCAATCTAGTATGTAATTCTTTCACGGACTGTTATGGAAATTGCCTCGCTTTTATTTTTATTTTTTATTTTTTTATGAACAACTGTCAAATGTGTAGTTTGGAATCAATTATAAATTTATATTACTCTCTTTATATCTCTAAACTAATTAAGATTACATGTAGGTAAAAAAMTCATATYTTAATTTGATACTAACCAGTGATTAATGAAATTGATCTGATATTCGCGGTTAATTTTGGTAGTTAAATGAAATATGCTTTTTAGTATGAAAAATCTTGTAGGGACAGTATGACATTCAAGTTATCTTAATTCTATACTACTCTTAKAAGTATTTCCACARAAGTTGTGCCTTTTCARGGTGACATTTACTATGAAAATTGATGAGAAATATTTTSCASTATGATAAAATGATWGAATTTTCTTTGTACTTTGTAATTCCAAACTGATATATGTAGTATGAATTTTGTTCAAGTATAATAGATTCAACAAACATATGGTGAGTTGTAGTTGAAGATTAGGTTGCACTATCAATATAATTTCATACTTGTCAGAATGAATAAAATTATGCAAATTGCACTATCAATATAATTTCATACTTGTCAAAATGAATAAAATTATGCAAATTGCACTATCAATATAATTTCATACTTGTCAAAATGAATAAAATTATGCAAATTCGGCCCATAAGTATTTTTTTATTTGAACAGCTGATAAACGTTTAGTATGGAACCAACTATGAAACCATATTATTCTGTCCTATTTTTGGAATTTAATAATTTGAAATTGTTTGGAACTATTAGTCATTTTTACAACGTTATCTTAAATTTACTTATCAATGATATATCCGTACCACATTATCTTATATTTACTTAGTTAACAACTTTTGTCCAAAGTTCTCCAGGAACAAAGATATGTTTCTTCATGAAGCATGTAGTGCATAAACAAAAACTTCCCCACCAAATGTTGGTAGTGACATCGTGAAAAGACTCAAGGCTAAAAGTATTGAAGCCCAAGTGATGCTATCGTGAAAAAATGCACGAATGTTGTCGGTCAATGTCTTGATTTGTATAATTTGCGGTTAAGAAATGATAGCACGATAGTATATTTTTGGCGAATGTAGTATGATTGAGATGTTCTTTTTTTTTTTTCTTTTGGATATTGTGAACTTAGTATGACAACCATTTTGTTGTATGAGTTTTATTCATTATTAGATGGGTGTCTCATTTTATTATAGGGAGTGTTATTTTCATACTTTATAACATAATTCCTTACTACTTGAAAAAAAAGTTCATAATTTCACACTGATTTGTAATAATAATTCCATACAAGTTTGAAATAGGACTTAATAGTTCCATACTAGTATATTACCATGATATATATATATATAAATTTGAACTAAAACTCCCTTGATATAAATTGTAATTGAATCTTTAAGCTACTAGGGAATTTTGTTTAATATAAACATTACATACTAGCTATAGCTTAATGTTATAATTTAGTATGATTTTCATAATAGTTTCAATTTGCTACTATTTATAGAAATTACATACCATCCTGAGAAAATTTTACTAATTTAAATTGAAACTACCATAATCAAAACTGTATTTGAATCGATAAACTAGTATGAAATTTTTTGGTATTGAATAAGTGTTAGTTATTTTGGTACAHCGCTTGTTGGGTCTCGTACTAATTGATTAACAAATATACCGACTTAAAATACTTAACTAGCTAGTTTTTTTGTTGAATTTAATATTTTTAGTCTTCCTTGGAAAAGTACACAGAAGAATCTCAATCGTAATTCTTGCTAGTAGAATAAAATTCCATTGTAAAAAAAATTATATACTAGTATAATAAAATTCCATATTACATGTAAATAAAAATTTATATTGCGCGTTGTGTAGAATAGAGAGGATTATTATTAATTTTTTGTTTACTTATCGATTTGCAAATTGAGATGATTCAGCAGAAAATTAAGTAAGATTAATTGGATAGTTGACACTATTTACCATGAATAACATAAATATATTAGGTATTAGACTAGGGCATTATAGACAATTTATACGATAATTTATGATGTAATGGGACTAATTTGACTTAAATGAGAATAAAAGAATTTGGGTGATGAAATGGAATTATATTTCTTTGATTGTGTATCAAGTGGGAATTTTCCCTAAGTTATATTAGTTGAAGTATCAAGTTGACAAGATTCCCAATAAAGACCGAAGGTTAGGAAGGAGAATCTTGATAATTAAAGAAGCAATCAAAAGAAAAGATGCTCAATTCAACCATTTAAGTTTTAAAAAAAAAAGATATTTGGAATTTTTTCTCCTTACATGTACACCAGCTCTCCAAGCCTTTAAATAGTCGACATTCTTGTACTATAAAAATACACTTTGATGGAGAGAAAAATAGCAAGAAAGTTGTTATTTAGTTTGATAATTGCTTGAGTTTGTTAACCAAACAAGTTGAGTTTTGCAGAACACTAAAATCGCAGTAGAATCAATGAGAAGTTGACACCATCAAGTTGAAGGGAGTTCAAAACGATGTTTGAGTGAAACTGGAAGGAGTCGATTTCACTATTCGACCAAGAGGAAGTTGTTTGATGTAATAATTAAGCAAGAATCACATGTAATTTTAACATAAAATGGTTTCGTTATGTGTACTTATATTATATCTTTGTGATAATATAATTCAAAAGAAGAATAAGAGTCTTTCCTTATTTAAGTTATTGTGTTTAATTTATTAATATTCAATTTGACTATTCTTCTTACATGCATTTGAACACGCATTCTAATTTTACATGATTAACTAATTACTTATTGCGTGTTATCATGATTGTATTGCTTTTTATTGATATTTGCATTTTATATTTGGATACGCCTTAATTCACAGCACAAAAGAAGGAGTAACACTCTTGTTAGGCCGGACCGGACTAACGGATCATCCGTTAGGCCAAAATTTCATATGAATACATTATAATGCAGAAATCAATACATTATAATAAAAAGTCAATAAATCATAGTAAAAAATATTACAGTACAAAATCAATACATCATAACATGTGTCAGAGATTTATGAAAAACTAATACTTTACAATACAAAAATCAATACATTACATTACAAAAATTAATACATCAAAATATCGAGTTAGATAACCTAACGGGTTATGACCCGTTAATCTGGCGTAAAAGGAAAAGGAAAAGGTGTCCAAAAAGGCGTTGGGTCACACGCTTTATGTGTTACCCCGAGGGAGAATCCGTACGCGCCGTCCCTCCGGTAAAATCTCCAATTAATTCGAGCAGTCCCACACGTGAATTCCAAATATACCCCTTCCTCTCTCTAAACTAACAATTTTCAAACAACAAATCACTCTGTCTCTTTCTCTCTCTACAGATTTTCACGAGGAACGAAGCTAATCCATGAGCTAATTAAAGCAGCATCTTTACATTACAAATAGATCAAACAGCGCCCAAAAAATCTAGGGTTTCAAAATCCTCCCTCCATTTTTTCGGGCACTGTACATATTGTCCCTTTCGGTCGCTTTTCACCTCAATCTACATTTCTTCGGGGAAAATCGTTTCACCCATTCAGATCAGTTGGTCTTTTTCGCCAAGTAATCAATCTCAAGACGAATAACATTTTCCCTGGAAAATCTCAGCTCCATGATTCTGGCGTTCATTTTCCTTACCGAGCTGCAAGGTAACCAAAATGCACATGCACACGTGATACTTGAAACATTTATCTAGTTGCGCGCATATAATGTGATAGCTATTGTTTGAGTTTCACGTTTTTTCCCCTTTTCTGGTAGGGATTTGTGGAGTTGATAATTTGATCCGAAAGTTTGGTTTGTTTCTTTGAAATTGAGGTGGAGAACGGTAAATTTGTGCATAGCCTGAATTGAAACGTTATTTGTATATGCCGGGGGAGGTATTGGAGCTTTTGATTTCTGCAAATTCACTTGTATCGATTGATTTTTGGCGCTTGCTTGCTTGTAATTTGGTGGGTTGAGGTTTTATTGGCAGCCTAGTTGTCAATGGAGTCCGAGAATCCTCCTCCATCAGCGAGCCTGGCAAAATGTTTCAATTGCAGCTCGTTGGTGATGAAGAGGTCCTTCTCGGAGACTTACCTTAGGTCCGTGAAACGTAAACACAAAGAAATCGAGGAAGGAAGCAAATTCACAATCCCAGAGTTCGTTTTTCCAGAGAACGCCCGTGTAGAGATAGGAAACGAGTGTATGGCACTCCGTGAAACGGTCAGCAGCCAGCAGCAGACCATTCAGGACCTCATTTCCGAGCTGGAGCAAGAGAGGAGCGCCGCCTCGTCAGCCGCCAACGAGGCAATGTCTATGATTCTGAGGTTACAGAGAGATAAGGCGGAGATTCAGATGGAGTTGAGGCAGTTTAAGTGGTTTACGGAGGAGAAAATGGCTCATGACCAGCAAGAGGCTTTCGCGCTGCAGGATTTGTTGTATAAGAGGGAGCAAGCCATACTATCGCTTACGTGTGCTGTGCAAGCTTATAGACACAGGATGATGAGTTATGGGCTCACAGAAGCTGAAGCGGATACTGATATCCTGGAAGGGCAATTTGAGTTTCCTCCTTATGATTACCCTCCTCTCAAGTGCAATTCGAATGAATCACGGGCTTATCCTGATGGCGACTATGGGATTCTTGATATTGAGAAATACGCATCTGGGGAAACTCCGTGTTCTCGGGATCAATTAAAGGACTTGGAGTATCGAATCAATCAATTAGAGAGAAGTCCTAGGGCCATTCAGCCTGATAGTGCGAAAAGCGTGCTTGAGAAGGTAATAGTTGGTTACTCTCCAAGAACAACGCCGAGGCATCTTAGGAAATTTTCTAGCGACAGCCCGCATTCACCTTTTGGCATGGGAAAAGAAATCGGCCCGGATTTTTTCAGGGATTCTCCGAAATCTGCTAAAAGTTTTAGGAAAACGGAATTTTCCTATATTCAGGAGAATTCTAATTTGAAGAAGGTGGTAGACAATGCATCTGAAGTTGGAGATGATTTAAGTGATAGAATCTATACAATTGATTCTGTTTTTCAGGGGGCTTCGTTTAATCGTATCATGGATTCTAAGGCCTGTTTTAGCATTGGTGGTGATGAATGTATGGCTACTCCTAGGGAGTCAATGTATCCTCTAGATGTTAGAGACATAGAGATCCAGAAGCTGTATGCTAGACTCCATGCTCTCGAGGCTGATAGAGAATCAATGAGGCAAGAAATTGTTTCTATTGGGACTGATAAAGCACAAGTACTATTGTTGAAGGAGATAGCTCAGAACTTGTGTAAACAAATGCCTCTAGGAAGGAGTATGCCTGTCAGGAAGCAATCGGTGATTGGGAGTTTTTTCTTCATGTCAGTATTCAAGGTAATGGTGATGAAAAATCATCTATATGTTAATGTTTGGACCAAAAAACTGTCGTGGCTAGAGTATTTTAGCAGATCTGCCATATTTTGAATCATGCTGCATTATTATTTTAAATAGACAGTTGTTAGGTGAATTGGTTGGTGTTCATAGTATGTACATCCAATATTTCCAAGACTTCAGAATAAGGCAGAGCCTCGTGAACTGAATATGTCCTGTGCTCCAGGACAGTTGGCCTGAAGATCTATTCTTGCAGATAGCACGGCTTCATTCATCAAAGGACAATTAAAAATTGAAATAGGCAACAAAAAAATTAGTGTGTGTGTGTGTGTGTGTCCTTATGCCAGTTAGCCATGTGTTTTCATATGCAATTGAAATTGATCTATAAATTGCTAGTGACAATAGTATTATTAGATGTATACAAGAAAATGATGAAGTTTCTGAGTCTCATTTGGATAGGTGTTGGAAGGCTAATGTGAGATATGGCTGTCAAAGACAATAAAAATCTACATTTCTTGGCAAGCGTCTTCTTACTAGAGTCCTTTGTGTTTCTGTGTGACTTTTTGACATTAGCTTATGGTTGAAGTTATAGAAGTGGGAAGGCAGATCATGCTTTCTTTCTTACAAATATGTCTTTTCCCCTTTTTATTAATTCCTTGTTCTTATCTTTTTGCTTCCTTAGAGCATCTTCAATGCTACATCATGGATTGTCAATGTCATGGAAAATAGAATAGAAATAATTAAAAAACTTCTTCAATGGTAAATGTGGATTGTAGAGAATAATTGATTAAAAAAAGGAAAGAATGTCTAGCACATTGTCTACAATTTTTTGTGCCACATAAGATTTTTTAGCTTATGTGGCAAATATACTCCAATTGACAATGCATTGGAGATGCTCTTAAGTCATCTTGCATCCATTTGTGATTATGTCAAATTACAAAATATTCCCCCACAAATTATCGCCTCTGTCAATCCTCTTTGGACCATGAAGTTTTCAATCATTATTGTGTAATGATTAGATTTTTCTCGTTATTTGATTATATTCTCTAAGATATTTAATTCTTATCTCTCCTGTACTCTCTTAGAAGATATTTAGTTGTAATTCTCCTAGTGAATTTGAGTTTGTCTTATTGTCCTTTTGTATTACGCAATGTGGCTTATATCTTAATATTGCTCTTCAGAACTGTGAAGAGCTTAGAACGTGAGCTCATCTGATTTCTTTTTTCCCCCCTTAATGCATGTACTTTTGAATCTTATTTAGTTTTCTCATGTATACTGTTTGTCCATTTAACTAATGCCTTTCTAAATTCAATTGTTCATCCTAAAAGCATACTATTTCATAACTGCTGACAATATTTGTCCCTTTTTACTGTTCAGTGGATTCTTCCTCTTTTTTTCTGGAGAAGAAAAGCGCGCAAATGCAGGTCAGTGCATTATCTATCAAACTTTTCAACTTCCTTTACACTACTTGAGGCTATGGTTGAATTTGATTTACAACCACTTTCAAAATTCTGTTGATAACATAGTAGTGATGCATCAGTAATTTATTGACAAAAGTTTTTTTCTTATTGTCGTTTAGGTACACGTTCGGCTTATCACCCAACAATGCAGGGTTGCTAATGCTTCTAGAATGTGATCCTCATGTGGGCCAGTGGAGGTGTATACTCAGCACAAGCATGTAAAAAAAACAATTCGTAATGCTCTCTATGCCCATTTGTGAAGTCTAGGATCACCAAAGTGTACATTGTGTGCTTTTCGACACTTCTGTTAGATCGTGAATTACGTCAGTCTTTTTTACATAGGTTTTGTTGGTTTAGGACACTTATTGGCAAAATATGGAAACTGTGTATTCTTTTGGCGGTACATGGTGGTCGGGTTTTTTTGTTTTTTTTTTTTTTTATATTTGGTCGAGCCATGTTATATTTCTTCATTTAGTTCCCCTTCTGTATATATATTATACTATATTGCATCTTCTTATCAATTTATGGATGAATTCTCTGTCGAATGACTAGTAACTTGGAAAATAATTTTATTCCTCAGCCATTGAAACCTGTGAGTCCAGGATTTTTTGATTCCTCAAAGACATTTGCCTTTTGGTGTTTGTAGAGTCTGGGATTTTGATTTTCAAAGTAAATAAATAGTAAAATCGTGTTTGTTTAGAAGTGTTATAAGATGATTTTATGTACGAATCATGTCAGGTTAGTCAATAGGTATGGGTAAATGTGTGATGATGGATATGTATAAATATTATATTAGTAGTTTGACATTAGTAGATAAATAGGTTAAGGTCAGATATTAGGGTGATGTATGGATGTATTTTCATCTAAATTTCTAATTTCTAGTGAAAAAATGAGAATGAAAATTTATTAATTTTTGTGTGAAAATTGAGATTATATTTGAATGGGTATTTTTTAAATACATTTTTGTTATATAATAAATTGAAAATTGTTAGTAGTGGAGTTTATTTTTAATATTTTAATTTGAATATATATAATATAATATTAATAAGATTGTACAGTATATTATTTTACTTAGCCCGCCTCAACCCATGACTTTCCGGACCAACCAACCCGGATCTACCCTCGCGAGTCTTCTCGGCATTTTGGGAGCAGATCATGCAGCAAAATCGAGCAATGGATCTTAGAAGAATTCCACTTTCAAGCACGACTCTTTCTATTTCTGCGCTGGCATTTGAATTGTCTCCCTTCCTCTTTCAATCGAAAGACTCAATGAAGATAGCTTCTGGTGGTCCCCGCTTCTGCCTCTATCAGCCGAGATAGATAATTTAATAATAAAATTATTTAAAGTAGAATTTGATAGTAAGTAATGGATCCCATAATCTTAAATATATAAAAGTGATCGGTAGAAAAAAAAATTATATGAAAAATGAAAAGAAAAAAAATGATGATTTTCAATTAAAAAAATTATAAACAAATGTGATTCTAATTTTCAAAATAATTGAAAATAAAAATTTAGAAATGGAAATGATTCGTACCAGGAGTTTCAGAAGAAAAGAAATTCAGATTGAAAGTCCAAAACCAGATTTTGTAGGCCTAGTCTAAGGCTGGCTTTTCTGTGACGGATATTGTTCGAAATTTGAGTTGTGCTAATACATTGGTTGCTTCCCTGTACCTTACCCTTATTTAATATCCCAAAAAAACGAGAATCAAAATAAGGCCTGAATTCTACTGCTGGACAGATACCCTAGGTGTAATATCTAATGTATTACAGCACACAGTTTGACATGTGTAATTGTGTGAATCTTTACGCACCCACCACACGGTGTAATACTGTAATTGCATGTGCAATTTTAACACACCCACTGCATGTATACAATTATTATCATGCTTCTAAGAATTGGACCGGATCGAGAATCGATTACCTTACCGGCCTGGTTCACCCTCAAAAACTGCCTATCAAAAAACCCAACCAAAAACTGATCCAAAGAAATGGTTGAACCAGCCAATTTTTTATTTTACCTTTTAAATTTTTTTTATTTTTAATGTAATTTATTATATATTTAACATAAGCAAAAACATATATTTAAATATTTAGTACATGTATCAACTATTTTATCAATTAATTTAATCGTTTATATTTATTTAGATTTTCTAAAATATTAATTTTTGGTGTTTTTATATATATTTATTACTTGTGTATTATTTTTCCATCCCAAAAAGATAAATCACCTTACTAAAGAAGGTTTGCTGCTACGATTAGGGCAAATTATTAGATGGATCCAGGTGTACCTTGCAAGGTGCACCTATTTCTCATATATAAAATGCAATCCCAAAACCTCACGCGCTTTTTCATTCTTTTTTTCTGAACTTCTGTTTTCCCAGAATCTCACGCGATCCCCAAATTACATCGCTTTTTCATCACCAAAGATTTTCATCGATTTCGTCCGAATAACAATCCATTACCGGTGATCCCCAGCGGATTTAACAACAACGTAATCCTCATTGATTTTAGCAGCAACGACGATCTCCATCAGATTTAACAGCAAATAATTTTGAGTTTTTCTTCGATTTTCATCGAAGAAATAATCGTTGCTCCACCACCAACAAACAAATCCTTCAATTCTGATGGACTTGAATTTGGTAGATGTTCCAATAGACGTGAATCGGTATGAGGGTAAGTGGTTTTGGAAGTTGATTTATTTTTGTATTATATTAGGTTTACACTATTTTCTTATTTTTGTTGCTGCAGCTCTTCCGATTTGTGTTTCTACTGCAAATATTCCAGTTTCTGGGAATGGTGCGAGTTCGAACACTGATGAAAGTAGTTCTATTCAGGAGCAGGTATATGATTTCTCCTTTTATGATTCATAGAAGGGAATGTGTGATGATATGTGAGTCTGTATGTGATGATATCTGAAAGTAGAATGTGATGATATCTGAAGTAGAGTGTGATGATATGTCAGTCTGTATGTGATGATATCTGAAAGTAGAATGTGATGATATGTCAGTTTGTATGTGATGATATCTGAAAGTAAAATGTGATGATATCTGAAAGTAGAATATGATGATATCTGAATGTTGAATGTGATGCTATCTGAATGTAGAATGTGATGATATCTGTGTGATTAATATTTGTATTAATCACATATTTTTGGTTTGTTTTATTTTTTTGTCTTATGTAGTGAATTCTATTGTTGGTGATAGTCAGTCAGTTGAGAGAGCAGTGCGTGATGATGATTTGGTTGGCATTATTGTAAATTTTGTTGACGTGACTTATAATTTGTATAATGATCATGCTTAGGGTTGGGTTTAGTGTTAGGAAGGAGAAGGATATGAAGAGGGTAGATGGCTCAATTTCGATGAAAATGTTTATTTGTTCTAAGGCTAGTCAGAAACAAGTTTCAAAAAAAAAGTAGGTCTTATGCGAAATTAGATGTGAGAACAGGTTGTCCTTCTTTTATTCGGTTTGATATTGATCGTAGTGGTTTGTGGGTTGTTACTGCACATAAAAACGAGTACAACCATACATTATGTCCACCTACCTCAAGTCATCTTCTTCCATCCCATAGACAAATTTGTCCGACTTAACTTGCTTACCTCAAAGAGTTAAAAAAAAAAAGTGGTGTTGGTGTGGCCGATGGTGTATGGGTTTTAAAAAATCAGTCTGGCGGTTCACCTTTTTTAGGTTTTAGCACTAGAGATGCATATAATGCTTTAAGTAAATCTAGTATATTTGATGATACTGATTCCAACTCATTAATTCAAAATTTTTAAAATAGGCAAGCTAACGAGAATGACTTTTTTTTTTTTATTTTGAGGTGGATAGAGAGTCTATGCTGTGTAGGTTTTTCTGGAGAGATGGTCGTATGCGGCAGGATTACGAATTATTTGGTGATTTGTTGGTGCATGATACTACGTATCGCACTAACAAATACGACATGATTTGTGGTCCATTTGTTGGTATGAACCATCATGGTAAGAATGTGATGTTTGGGTGCGGGTTTTTAATGTATGAGAGAATCGAGTCATTTGAGTGGTTGTTTGGTACTTTTTTGAGATCCATGGGCGGTAAACACCCTACTACAATTATGACTGACCAATCTGCTGCCATGGCTGCTACTATTTCCAAGATTTTCCCAATGTCACGACATCGACTCTGTGTTTGTCATATTGGGGAAAACTCGAAGATAAACATCAGATCACTAAGAAGTTAAAAATGTTTTATAGACATTTTCAACTATTTGCTCAAGTACGTGGAAACAGAAGTTGAATTCCAGTTTTACTGGGAAAAGTAAGTAAATTTTTTGTATGCTTATTATTATTTGTTAATATCTGTTGATAATATATTACAGCAATATGTGATGATATTTGGACTTACTATGTGATGATATGTAGCAGAATTATTTGATGATATATGCTAGTAGTATGTGATGATATCTGAAATTAAAGTGTGATGATATGTGTTAATGATATCCGGAATTAAAGTGTGATGATATGTGTTAATAGTGACTGATGATATGTATATATGTGAGTAATGTGCCATGATATCTGAAATACAATCTGCTTTTTTAGGGTTTTGCTAATTATATGTGTAAGTAAAGTGTGATGATATGTGTCAGTGTTGTGTGATGAAATGTGTCAGTAAAGTGTGATGATATGTGACAGTAATGTGTGATGATATGTGTCAGTTTTGTGTGATGATATGTGTCAGTAATGTGTGATTTTCTATGTTTTTTTTCAGGATGGTTACAGATTATGGATGTCAGGATAATTCTGATTACTAAGACTTTATAATATAAGAGCGAAATGGTGTCCTGAGTTTAACAAGGATTGGTTTTCAGGAGGCATTTTATCTTCTCAAAGAAGTGAGAGCACAAATCATGCTCTTACAAGGAAATTATCAAAGACGGATGGGCTTTGTGATTTCTACAACATGTTCATCGGAGTTGTGTCTGAGTGGAGGATTAAAGAGAATGATAAGGATGTACGTTGCATGCTAGGTACCCCATATATGGCTTTAAACGATGTTAAGTTAGTTTTACATGCTAGAGATATGTATACAATTGAAGCTTTCTCTTTATTTCAAGATCAGTTTATGAAAGGTGTTGCATGTCATCAATTCATTTTTTTATAGAAGGGTCTATTATGACATATCATGTGTGGGTCGAGGGTAGGGATGTGATAAAACATGCTGTAATTTTCAATGTTGAAGATTTGTCAATATCTTGCACGTGTAAGTTATTTTTTGAGGTTGGTATTTTGTGTTGTCATTGTTTGCGTATAATGAATATACATTGTGTGTGTGCTATCCCCGAGAGATATCTTACAAAAAGGTGGCGTAAGGATATTCTTAGTGAGCGGGTTTTAGATGATGTTCCTGTCATTGATTCCTCAAATAAATCTATGGCGGGCTCATTATGGAGGATTCAAATGAATAGAAAGTTTCAGAAGCTGATTTTAGCAAGTGAATATAATATTGGAGCTCGTTTGAAGTGTGAAGAAACTTTTGAAATTGCTAAATATAGTGTTATACTTGAAGTCGGTCCCATTTATTTTGATGATTGCGCTGGTCCTTTGTTGAGTGGTGTTGTTCAAAATCCTCAAAGTAGTTGTGAGAAATGTAAGCGGAACAAGATGGAAAAGAGTGTACTTGAGAAGAAGCGTAACCAAGCAAAAGAAAAAAGAAACCGAGCACAAATATCCGAGTCACAAACTAAGAAGGTCGTAGAAGGTCTACATGTATTTTCTGCACTTTTCTGTAATTTATAGTTTTTGTTTTGTGTTTAGAAATTCTTGTGATTTGGACAAATTATGTTACATTAGCATGTTTTTTAATTGTGTACTTTTTTTTTTCAGGATGGTATTGCTACAGTTGTTGGAGACGGTTATGTTGTGCATCCGAGTGTTGGTCCGACATCGAGTTTGAATTTCACAGTTGTTAGTCCGAATACAAGTTCAAAGCTTCAACCATTAATACATTCTTTTGAGTTGTAATTCTTTTAGTTTAAAGTCATTTTATAGTTAGTATTTTTTCGATAAATGAAAGAATAGAGAGATATGTTATTCTTATTTGTCAGACTATATTCTTTTATTATTTTTTTGGACTGGTATTTTTTATCCGATTTTTTTTTATTGTAATCATAATAACTTTTTTTATGAAAAGGTTATATGTTTGTTTATTAGTTGTGGTTAATTTTTGAACTTGTCATATTTTTGTTAGAATTTATTTTAACAAATAAAAATGGGCTGGTGATTCAAAATGTGTAGATGGTGTCTGATGATATTTGAATAGTGTATGTGATTATGTGTGGCTAGTATATGTGATGATATATGGATGTTATATGTGATGACATGTGGATTGTGTATATGATGATATGTAGTTGGTGTATGTGATAAGTTTTCTATTTTAGGGTTTTAGGTTTCTAGGATTTGATTTTTTGTGATCATATGTACATCACATATTTGATGATATATTTTTTCAGTATTTTTTACGATGATATGTGATGGTAATTTTGTGATTAATCAAACTATGAGAACTAATATCATTAAAACCCAATAATACAAAATACGTATACCAATATGAGAAATTTTCAGCACAGCTTTAAGTCAAGCTGTCAATCCCAAATATCCACAAATTTATATTCCACAAATTTAATTTTTTCTTCAATCCCTAGAAATTATGATCATCATTCAACAACACACCAGTTTTTCTAAGTTCTGACCTTTTTAATGATTGTCTAAGAACATCAGTTCTCTACCTCAAAACATCTAACACCATGTTTTACATCAAAATAATTCATTTCCAACAATACACTAGAATTCAAAATAATCTAATGACGATAAACAAAATGTTGTGCATCTTTTAGAACTTGTTCCTTCCTTTCATTCTCCTCCATCATGATCATTGTGCAGCAGTACTTTTCCCTCAGGGTGTTCAACAAATCCTTATCCTATCACAAAAAATAAAAGAAATATAAATAAATATATACAAACAAATGGAAAGAAAAATAATATACAAATAAATTTACTATAACTTACTTACTTTATCTTTTTCAAAACAAGTCTCCCATCAATCCAAATCTCCCTTATAGGTTTCTAAATGCCTCATGCAATAGATTGCACAATCATCGTAGTTTTTTGATGATCTCCATGGCATTTTAATTGTTGACTGTGGGAAGTTAACAAGTTTGAACTTTGTTTTAAGATTATGAATCTCTATATAGTTGGACAACGCTGTCACCTGAAATAATTTGATATAATTATCAAAAAGATAATACACAATACAATGAATTTGATATTACTTTGGAGCATTGTCAGCAATTTGTGATGATATTTAGAATTATTATGTGATGATATGTAGCTGAAGTATGTGATTATAT
>BMAC01000370.1:402484-415592 GCA_014905375.1 Phtheirospermum japonicum
TATATATATATATATATATTATATATATATATATATATATATCCTCGGATTTCCGAGGGATTGTCCGGTAATGGTTCCGAGGGAAACAATCCCTCGGAATTCCCTCGGTTTTGTAATTCCGAGGGATTTATTTCCCTCGAAACCGATTTCCGAGGAAGGTTTTTTCGAGGGAATTTTTCCCTCGGAATTTCCCTCGGTTTAACCAAAACCGAGGGATTTTTGCTTAATTCCGAGGGAAAAATCCCTCGGAAATTTTGATTTTTTTTTGTAGTGTGTGTGTGTGTGTGTGTGTGTGTGTGTGTGTAAATATTAGATGCATTTGTAATCAGTATGCAATGAAGTACTTGAAATATTCTTTGGAGCATCGTCATAGTGCTTGTTAATATTGTTGTACTTTGCGAGCGGCCTGTTATCGATCGATGGTGCTCTTTATGAAATTGATACACACAATCCAGTAATGCTTATCTTTCAACACGGGGAAAAATACATGTTCTCCATGTTCATTTACATATGATTAGAATATATAATTATGTATATGTAATAAATAATTATAAATATACTCATAAATGTATAATCACCAAATCTGCATCATCAATACTGAGGTCGTGCAATGTGGCCAGCTCACAATCAATCACATTATTGAACTTTTTCTCACCAATCTTATCAGCAGTCTTGTCCATTACCAATTGATCCTGTAGAATTGTCATTTAATTAAAGTTTATTTTGTTAATAAAACTAGATTGAACGATAATAAATAAATTGATCCTGCAGGACTTTTTCTTACATGTACCAGTGTCGTGAAAAACACCCTCTTTGGTTCTCCAGGTGCTCTCCTCATATTAGCCAAATTCGTTTTTAGGCACCAAATGTCAACAAGGTTTTGGATGACCCACTGGTCTGCTGAAAGAGTGCTGAAATCTTTTTTTGTTGCACTGAATCCAATCCCTTCGAATAGTTTCTTGCTGATCAGACAAACAATAGCCATTGAGATATAATTATTGTGTGTATTCAATCAATAAAAGTGATGAAAATAAATAGAAGAATATAATCAAAAAAAATCAAATTCATATATTATCACACAGGATTTGCATATAGTATCGCATAAAACATGTACATATCATCACATATATATAATAATCAAATTCCCCCATATATAAAAGATTTCTTACTTTTGCGTTTCTTCAGTGAATTCTTGGAAGGCATATTCAGAAATAACCTTTGCCTTTGTTGTAACAAGATCATTCAGTCGTTTTTTGTTTGTTGTCCAGAAAGGGGATCTTAGCTTCAATGGGAGATTTCTGAATTTTCTTGTCGGGTTCCTTCTTTTCAGTACATCGACAAGGTCATCCTCCTACTCCTCAAGTAGGTTGTTTTCAAAGAATGTAATAAGAATTAATTTTAGTTACATATTTAAATTTTAAAAAGTAATAAATTATTTTTAAAAAAGGATACAGTGAATACCTTTTGAAGTCTGCTTCTCCGATCGGTGTCAGCTTCTCACCATCATCACTGTTCTCTTTCTCATATTCAACAGCAGTAGATTCACACACTATAGTCTCTACATCATCCCCACCATTAGCATCAACTCCGCCACAATCATCTCCAATTATTTCTATATCTTCTAATCCTAAAGAGAATGTGGGTGACGATATTCCCTTCGGCATCTTTTTCTTCACTATGTTGCTATTCGGCACCAGATTAGGTTCAGAACATGCATCCCAAAAGGCGAAAATTACTTTTGCCACGTCTGGGTTATCAAACAAGTCATCACCACAGATATCATTAGGTTTCTGGATTGGTGAATTTTGGCTTGGCGGTTTTGGGGTCGGTTCTTGCTCCTCAGGGTTTAGTTCTTCATGTTTAGAGCTCAACAACATATCATAGGGTTCTTCAGAATATCAACTGTTGATTCTGCTTTCCCTATTTCATCCATAGTTCATGTTTAGAGCTCAACAACATATCATAGGGTTTCTTCAGAATATCAACTGTTGATTCTGCTTTCCCTATTTCATCCATATTTCTCTAAACTCAACCACAGCATCCGTCATCTTCCCCAAAACGACTGTCAGTTTTTTTGTTCCTTCTTCATTAACAGTTTCATAGTCCTTCAATAAATAAAAAATGAATATAGAAATTAAATATAATTACCAAGCATTATGTATTATATATTGTTTTGATAGATTTATTTTTCCATTTTTTTTAAGGTATAGGTTTTTGCTTTTTAGTTGATGAATAATCATTTTTTCCTGCACTATGTGATGATATATGCCTTTTATTGTGTTGATATATGGACAAAGTTTCCAGGGTTTAGGGTTTAGTGTTCTGGTATTTACTTTTTTCATTATGATATGATATATGGACAATTGATGTGATGTGATGCTATAAGACAGATATATGTGATTCTATAAATATATAATATATATATACATATAAGATGCATACCAGAATTTGATATTTTTTCTTCCTTGGGCAACCGCTCTACAACCTTGCCTTTCCCAAAACTCCAGCTTTCTTCTCCATTTCCACTCTTTTATTCACTTCAATTGATTCCCAATTTGAACAAATTGGGAATACGCGTGACTCAGCTCTTCTTTCCTTGAACTTCATCCTGTCAAGGTAACATAGCTGCATAAAAACCAAAATGTTATGGTTTATTTTGGAAATATATCATATACATATCATCACAAAGTATGCAAATATCATATACATATCATCACACAGAGTATGGACATATCATCACACACATCATATAGTTATCATCACACTGAACATGAAAATATCATCACAGACATCTTATACATATATGTCATGAATTCAAAAGCTTCGTGTTTGAAGAAGGTGAGACCGATGCAATTGTGGAAGGGATAAGTGACAATAATTTCCAGTCGGGTTGGGTTGTTCTACCGGGCAGCGGACTGATGGGAGCAAATTAAATTGTTTGGCTGGGCTGGGAGAATTTGGGCCTCTGGAGAAACATTAGAGATGGGCCGGTTAACTCTTAAGGCTTTGGCCCTAATAGTATTTAGCATGTTTTGGCTTAAATACCCTTACCATACCTAACTATGCATGTGTCATGTTTTAATTGGTTCTAATTCCCTAAAAGGGTGGATCAAGCTTGGATGCTTTTGGTCCCCCCCTCTTAGTATTTATGTATGTTTTACAATATGAAGGGATAAGCAAGAATTATTTTACAACTCTGATTTCTCCCTCAATTTCTCTCTCCCCCTTTCTACTGTTTCCTCATTATACAAACACACCCATAATTCATCAATCGAAAATCTGCATAAATCCCCCAAAATAATTACATAAAAATTAATCTACCAAGCCCAATCATTATAATTGGTAATCAGAGCCTGCTGATCCTTTTACATGGCTGAAGTTACCCGTTTCAAAGACCTGCAAGAAGCCCAGAAGAAATTAGATCAAATCCTCCAAACTGAAGCTGCAAAAAGAGAAGCAACAGAAATGAAAATATAAGAACAAATCAATGGCATCAATACAGATATGACAACAAAGTTTGAGCACCTTTCCCAAACCCTAGCATCTATCCAGCTGCAGTTACTAAATCTGGATAAAATTCCCAGATAAAATGAAGAGGGTTCAATCCTAGGGGAGCCTGGTTCAGGTGGGTCATTTTCTAGACCAAATCCCAAGCAACAGTTCACAGTTAACAGGATGATCCAGGACAGTTCCTCTACCAACATCATCAGTCCACTACCCAAGTTAGAGTTCCCCAGATTTGATGGTTCCTATCCTAGGTCATGGATTATAAAGTGTCATGGGTATTTCAAGCTCATTCCCAACATCCCTGACAACCAAAAGGTAACCCTATCCTCTATGCACTTTGAAGGCAAGGCTGCACAATGGTATCAGCAGTTTTCTATGAAACAGTTTGACCTCACCTGGTCCCAGTTCTTGGAAGTTGTTTCAGCCAGGTTTGAAGAGATAAAAGAGTCCAAGGTCATTGCTGAATTTAACAAATTAAGGCACACACACTCTTATACAGATTATGTGGAAAGATTTGAAGAGTTGAGGGCTTGTATGCTCTTATGCAATAATGGAACCTACTCAGAAGAATATTTTATTGCAAGTTTCGTAAGTGGATTGAGTGAAGAATTGCAGGCATTTATGCATATGTTTGAACCCAAATCCTTGCAGCAAGCCATTGAACTTGGACAGAGGCAAATACACACTCTAGAGGCTTTAGCAATGAAATTCAGATCACAAACAAAGCCTACTGCCCTTTTTAGCCCTAGGAGGAATGATTCCAACACTATACAAAGACCACCCCTAAATGTCACAAAACCACAATTCAAACTACTCACTGCTTCAGAAATGGCAACTAGAAGAGAGAAAGGGCTTTGCTATAACTGTGATGAGCCTTTCTCAAGTGGGCACAGATGCAGGAATAGGATTTCATACATGGTGATGACTGAGGAGGAGGAATTACATTATATGCAGGAAGGAGCTGAAGAACAGGAAAACCTTGAGTCAATGGAAGAGATTCAAATGACTTTGAATTCAATTTCTGGGGAAGGAGGGGTGACTACTATGAGGTTGAATGGATCTGTGAATGGTGAAAGGCTGCACATTCTCATTGACACAGGTAGCACTTTGAGCTTTATACAAGAATCTACAGCCAAGAGATTGGGTTGTACCTCAAACAGAGCAAAACCTATTATGGTCAAGGTTGCAAATGGACAAAGAATGATCAGCTCCGGTAGTGTTAATGATTTCAAATGGAAGATGCAGGGGCACTCTTTCTCTTTCTCACCAAGGATCCTAACTAATGAGGGATGTGATTTAATACTAGGGGTGATTGGTTGAAGTCATGTACCCCTATTGAGTTTGACTATGATCAGATGACTTTTACTGTCAATCTCAAAGGAAAGAGGGTCAAGATCCAGGCTATTACTAATCCTACTGAATGTCAAATGATTTCAGGTCCTACCTTATTCAAAATGATTCATCAGAAGATACAAACTCAGGTTGAGGAGATGTATTGGATTAAGATAAAACCAGAAATAGAGCAAGGTAAAGGGAAATTAGAAGACCTGTTGGTGGAATTCCAAGATGTTTTTGAAGAGCCTAAAGGGTTACCCCCTGTCAGAGGGGTTGAACACCAAATTGTGATGAGAGAGGGCAGTAACCCTAAGCACCAGTATCCCTACAGAGTATCTCACAGCCAGAAGAATGAAATTGAGAAGATTGTGAAGGAATTGCTAGAATCTGGAGTCATTCAGAATAGTAATAGTCCTTTTGCCTCCCCAGTACTACTAGTCAAGAAGAAGGATGCTACTTGGAGAATGTGTGTGGATTATAGGTATCTCAACAGCTTGACCATCAAGCATAACTACCGCATTCCTATTATTGATGAACTATTAGATGAGCTACAGGGGGCTACACAATTTTCAGAATTTGACCTGAGGTCAGGGTATTTTCAGATTCTTATGAGGCCTGAAGACAGATATCTTACAGCTTTCAACACTCATAATGGGCAATATGAGTTCCTAGTTATGCCTTTTGGGCTTTGTAATGCCCCAGCTACCTTCCGGTCTTTAATGAACCAGGTTTTTCAACCTATGTTGAGGAAGTCAGTTTTGGTTTTCTTTGATGATATTCTCATATACAGTAAGAACAAGGAGGATCACTACAGGAATATAAAGGAAGTACTACTCTTACTCAGGAAACATGCACTCTTTGCTAAAAAGAGTACATGTCAATTTGGACAGGAGAAAATTGAGTACTTAGGCCACATAATTTCTAAGGAGAGGGTAGCTACTGATCCTAGAAAAATCACTAGCATGGTAAACTGGCCTATACCAACCAACATTAAACTGCTCAGGGGATTTTTGGGCCTGACTGGCTATTATAGGAGATTTATACAGGGTTGTGGGTTGATTAGTAAGCCCTTGACCAATCTACTCAGAAAAGGGGTTTCATTTGGTCCAGAGAAGCAGATGATGCTTTCAACAAACTTAAGGAAGCTATGGTCACAGCACCTGTACTAGCCCTCCCAGATTTTTCAAACCCATTTATCTTGGAAACAGATGTTAGCGGCAGTGGATTAGGAGCTGTCCTAATGCAGGAGGGAAGGACTATAACTTTTATGAGTAAAGCCTTATGCATGAAGAACCAGGTATTATCCATCTATGAGAAGGAGTTTATGGTTGTGCTTATGGCCATCCAAAAGTGGAGGCATTACTTACAGGGGTACAAGTTCATCATCAAAACTAACCAACAAGCCCTTAAGCACTTGTTGGACCATAGGATCATGAACCCAATGCAGCAAAAATGGATCACCGGTTTACTAGGGTTTAATTATGAGATATAGTATAAAAATGGAGTGGAGAACAAGGTAGTTGATGCCCTTTCCAGGCAGAGTCATCCTGAGGAACTAAATTCAGCAATATCAGTAGTTACACCAGCATGAGTGCAACAGGTGACAGACAGCTATGAAGGGGACCCATTCTTCACCAAAATCTTGGTATCCAAATCAATGGATCCACAATCATATCCAGAATTTGAAACTCAAGGTGGGATAGTTAAGTTCAAAGGGAAGATAGGAGTGGGTAATAACACTGGAATCAGAAGTACCATCCTTGTTGAAATGCATAACTCTGCCTATGGGGGGCACTCTGGGATTCTTGGTACATACAAAAGGCTGAGCAGGGTGTTTTATTGGCCTCAGATGAAGAAAGAAGTTGAGATTTGGGTCAAACACTGTGATATTTGTGCTAAGAGCACGTCAGAAGGGGGATCCTATCCTGGGATATTACAACCCCTACCCATCCCCAGCCAGTCTTGGACCCACATCTCTATGGATTTTGTGGAAGGGTTACCTAAGTCATTTGGGAAGAATGTGATTTTAGTGGTGGTGGACAGATTCACTAAATATGCTCATTTCCTAGCACTATCTCACCGTGATTCAGCTATGACTGTAGCTAGACTATTCCTGGATTTCATCTATAAACTGCATGGACTGCCTCAACATATGGTGACTGACAGGGAAAAGGTATTCACCAGCTCATTCTAGAAGGAATTCTTTAAAATCTCTGGGACTCAGCTGGATTTCACATCATCTTATCATCCACAGACAGATGGGCAAACAGAAAGGGTGAACCAATGCCTGGAAAACTACTTAAGGTGTATGGTACAACAAAACCCTAAATCCTGGACCAAGTAGTTACCTTTGGCAGAGTATTAGTATAACACAAATTATCACACAAGCCTTAAAACTAAACCATTTCAGGCTTTATATGGTTACCAACCTACATCAACCTTTTTGGAAACTCACATCATTACACATAATCAAGACACAGAGGAATTTATTAGAGACAGACAACAACAAATTCATGACCTAGAACAAAACCTTCAACAAGCTCAACAAAGAATGAAATTTTTCGCAGATAAGAGGAGGACAGAGAGGCATTTTGAAATTGGGGAGTGGGTGTATCTAAAGCTCCAACCTTTTAGACAAAATTCGGTTGTACTGAGGAAAATTTTGAAACTTTCAGCTAAATTCTATGGGCCTTTTCAAATCATAGGAAGGGTTGGAGAAGTAGCTTACCGATTGAATTTGCCGGAAAATTCCCAGATCCACCCGGTGTTCCACGTATCTCTCCTGAAAAGAAAGCTCAGCCCCACGGTGCTTCCAATTCCTTCCTCTGAACTGCCAGAATCAAGCGAGGATGGGGAATTTCTAGTTCGTACTGCAGAGTCAATTGCTCAGCAATTAGTCCGAAGGAAGAAAGAAAATGTACATCAATTTCTAATCAGATGGTGTAATAGTAAGGAAGGGAACTTAACCTGGGAAGATGAGGGTTATTTACGCAAGCAATTTCCCAAGTTTGATCCTTTGGGACAAGGATCTCAAAATGGGGAAGGTATTGTCATGAATTCAAAAGCTTCGTGCTTGAAGGTGAAAGAAAAACTGGAATTAAGGTTTGAAGAAGGTGAGACCGATGCAATTGTGGAAGGGATAAGTGCCAATAATTGCCAGTCGGGTTGGGTTGTTTCTACCGGGCAGCGAACTGATGGGAGCGAATTAAATTGTTTGGCTGGGTTGGGAGACTTTGGGCCTCTAGAGAAACATTAGAGATGGGCCGGTTAACTCTTAAGGCTTTGGCCCTAATAGTATTTAGCATGTTTTGGCATAAATACCCTTGTCATACCTAACTATGCATGTGTCATGTTTTAATTGGTTCTAATTCCCTAAAAGGGTGGATCAAGCTTGGATGCTTTTGGTTACCCACCCACCCGCCCACCCCCCGCTTAGTATTTATGTATGTTTTGCAATATGAAGGGATAAGCAAGAATTATTTTACAACTCTGATTTCTCCCTCAAGTTCTCTCTCCCCCTTTCTACTGTTTCCTCATTATACAAACACACCCATAATTCATCAATCGAAAATCTGCAGAAACCCCCCAGAATAATTACATAAAAATTAATCTACCAAGCCCAATCATTACAATATATCACACATAATATGCACATATCATCGCACCAAATATGCACATATCATCACAAACATCATATAGTTATCATCACACTAAACATGAAAATATCATCACAAACATCTTATATATATATCACACATAATATGCACATATCATATACATATCATCACACACATCATATAGTTATCATCACACTGGACATGAAAATATCATCACAAACATCTTATACATATATCTCACATAATATGCAAATATTATATACATATCATCACACACATTATATAGTTATCATCACACTGAATAAGAAAATATCATCACAAGTATTTTATGCATATATCACACAGAGTATGCATATATCATATACATATCATTATGCAATATGAATTTAATTATTTTTACCATCAGAAAAGTCGCAGGTCCTGTAAAATATTTGCTTTCAGATATGCTTTTCTTCCAATCATCCGTTGCTGAAACAAGCTTTTGAATCATGTAATTACACCAATTACATTTCTTAATCTCATCAACATCTTGAAGAGATTTTAGAATCTTGTAATTGACATATCTATCCTGATGTGATTTTGAACATAGTGGTGACAACAAACACGACAAAGTCGCGTTTGAAGTTATCACCATAGTCAGCCCTCATCTGCAGCTCTTGCCCCATTGCACTTGTAAGAAGACCACCACCTTCAACTTTCCATCGGCTTCTCCATTTTGAAAGGAAATCCTTGTACACATCATCACTTGCATTAAAAATTCATTTTAATTTTACAATTCAATAGAATGTAAAATATAGAAAAAATAATAGATAAAGAAATAATATTTGTATAATATATATGAATTATTTCTTATTTCAGCATCATCATTGACTGGTTTTTTTCCCCTCGAAAGGTCAAACACAGATGGCACATCATCTTCTTCAATTTTCAATTCCTCATTTGCAAGTTTAATCGAACACCGGCAGCAACCAAAATTGCTCACCAAGAACTTCAGCAACTTCGTCTGATTCTCCTTCACTTTGAGCTCTAGCATTCTGCCAAACCCAATTTCTCTTACAGTTGCTTTTTGTTCTGCACTGAGGGCAGAAATCAACTTGAAGAGTGGCTGGAGAGATGTTCTTATTTTCAGATTTTTCTCATTTCGAACATAAATCCTCTTCTTTTTTACAACTTGAAGAATGGTTTCATCATTCATCGGTTCTTTTCTTTTACGCATCTGATTCAACACAACCTGAAAATAAAATAAAATTAATGAGAATTATTATTATTTTTTAGAAAATGTGTATAACCTAACATGATAATAGTTTTTTATAATCAGGTATAAAAAAAGGTAAACCTCAGCTGGTTTAATTTTTTCTTCTGCATTGTCTTTTTGTTTGTCTTCCATCGCTGCAATCTGCGAATATACGGGATATCTATTTAATTTGAATTTGATTATGAATATTATCTGCCAAAATTGCAAAACAACAAAAACTACTAACCTTTTTTAATTTATCCTTTTTCGCCAACTTTGTTTTGCGAAGCTTGACAATCAAATTTTTCTGAGTAGGAGAAGGTTGTTTCTCAACCATTGATATTGCCTCAATGGAATTTTTCTTTTTCCTTCCCTTTTTTTCATAAATCTTTCTCTGTAGGTCTTCCTCTTGCAGAGTGAGACCTACACCATATTGATTACCAACTACAATTGAAGTATCTAATTGCTCCAAATGTAAACTGGTTGCTTTCTTCTTCATATCTATAATTAAACACAAAAAATATAAAGATAAAAATAAAATCAAAGATCATTATACATATATCACACATAATATGCAAATATCACACATAATATGCACATATCATCACACATATCATGTAGTTATCATTACAATTAACATGAAAATATCATCACAAACTTCTTATACATACATCACACATACTATGCAAATATCATATACATATCATCACACAAAATATGCACATATCATCACACACATCATATATTTATCATCACACTGAATATGAAAATATCATCACAAACATCTTATACATATCATCACACATACTATGCAAATATTATATACATATCATCACACACATCATATATTTATCATCACAGTGAAAATGAAAATATCATCACAAACATCTTATATATATCATCACAAACATCATATATTTATCATCACACTGAACATAAAAATATCATCACAAACTTCTTATACATACATCACACAAAATATGCTAATATCATATACATATCATCACACAAAATATGCACATATCATCACACATCATATATTTATCATCACACTGAACATGAAAATATCATCACAAACATCTTATACATATCATCACAAACACTATATATTTATCATCACACTGAACATGAAAATATCATCACAAACATCTTATACATATCATCACAAACATTATATATTTATCATCACAAATCATATATATATCATCAAGAACTACAGAATCTGAAATTAAACTAGGGAGTTTTAACAAAATCATAGAATCGAATGCATATAATTAAAATACAGATGAATCAACATCAATTAATGCCTAAACCCTAGATTCAGAAGAATCGGAAATATATAATGAAAATTTATTGGGGATTTTGTGATGAATCACCACATGATGAAACATCATTAATCGACGTTGAAACAATTAACAGTTTGTGAACTAATTAAAGTTTGATGGGAAAAAATCAAAAACTCTGATATTTGTTGAATAGTGGTGGAGAAGATGAGATTTGATGAAGGAAAACTCCTATTTAATGGAGAAAATCGCCGCAGAAAATCGCCGGAGAAGATGAGTGTTGAGCGAATAGTGATTTTTTGCTTTGTTTTGTGTGTTGAAATGAGTGTTGAGCGAAGTTGGAGAGGCAGATTTCTGAGGGAGAAATTTTGAGCGCGTGCTGAAAATTGGAGTGAGTAAGGCTCGATTGGACACGTGGAATGAATTGGAGGATTGGGTGCACTATATTAAATGGTCCCGAATCCATGATATACACACTCCCTAGATTAACTTTTACAAAAATTAATAAATAATTAATTAACTATATAATCATAAATTGGAAAGAAGATACTTTGACTATAAATATTTTTTAGGGCGCGGATATACGCACCCCGCAAATTTATGAGTTCACCCCAGGTGATAAGAACACCCCAAAATATTTTAAAATATAATTATTTTTACTAAGTGAACCCCAATAACTCCCCATTTTACCCCTATAATATATAATAAATAATATAATAAACTAAATATAATAAAATAATAATAAGAAACAGAAAAGAAAAAGAAAAGAAAAGAAAAGCGGGAGAAAAAAGAGAGAAAAAGCGAGAGGAGAAAGAAAGGGCGAGAGTCTGGGCAGCGAAGAAAGAGGGAGAAAAGAGAGGAAAATTTGTGGGAAATTTTGCTAGGAGTAATGGAACGGGGTGAACCATCCAACGTGAGAGGTAAGTTCATCAATTGGTTTGACTGAGTTATTGAGTTTAGGGTTTAAATTCTTTTTGTAGAACTTGATATGTTCGAMTCTGGTTCTTAGAACCAGAACTGTGTGTTCGGCCAAATACTTCGAACATATTGAAGATGTTCATGGCTGTCGATCGAACACTTTCTCCCATGATAGTTGAAAACGAAGATGTTCGAATTAAATTTTCGAACAAATAGATTATGTTCGCAAATATATGTCGAACACTATACCTTTGTTCGAAAATTTCATTCGAACAAAACGAATTTGTTCGAAGTGAAATTTCGAACAGCATGCTAATGTTCGAGTGAAATTCTCGAACAGAGTGCTAATGTTCGAGTGAAATTTTCGAACAGAATGCTAATGTTCGAATGAAATTTTCGAACTGAGCCCTAATGTTCAATTATATTTCCGAACACAACGGAAAGCATTTAAGGATATACGGTGACTTCATCCAAATGACTTGAATGAATTATTTGGTATTGTTTGTGTATTGTTAGGTTGGGCTGTGATCCAAAAATTGGTTACCACTACATGTCTCGTATTTAAATTGTATTTTTATGGAGAATATTGATACGAACAAGATGACTAATGTGAGTATTGTTAACATCGTTTTTTTTTTTTTATATATTTTTTTTCTGAAAATCGCGACTCTGTTCGAGCTGGTTTTCAAGAACAACTGATCTATGTTCGAAAATTACGACCGAACATATTGAACATGTTCGAATGAAATATTCGAACATTGTATACATGTTCGAAAATTATTTTCGAACATTTTTATGTTGTTCGGTAATAATCTTCGAACATCTGCAATATGTTCGAATCTTTTTTTCGAACACGTCTCTGTCGCTCGATACTTTCTTTGAACCTTAATGTGTTAATTATATAATTATTATTGAACCTTTTTTTTTCAGGAATCTAAGGCCGTGGCAAGCGAAAATAGTAATTCTAGTCCAATCAGGAGCGATGTGATTGCAAACTACTCTTATTTATTCGACACAAAGAGTTATTTTGAATATAGAGAAGAATTAGTAAATTGGGTTCGTTCAGTAGGAATTGAAAATCGTATGGTGATAGTTGTTAAAAGATCAGACAGTGGAGAGAGTGGGAGGCGAGCTCGAATTATTTTAGCATGCGAGCGAAGTGGAAAATATCGTGGCATGGTTGGACACACTTCACTACCTGACGAGTTGGAGAT
>BMAC01000370.1:419650-473103 GCA_014905375.1 Phtheirospermum japonicum
TCTTACAGGTTGTAACGTGGAATTTCTGCCAAGTATTGAGAAAGGTTTTGGTAAAGCAGAAGTAAGTAGGTTTTATGATACGTAGGTTTTTCTCATACACGTAGGTTTCTCATACACGTAGGTTTTATCATATATATTAATATATATATATATATATATTATATATATAATATAATAATTATATAAATTTTATTTTTCCTATTTTAATTAATATTGTAAGTAAGGTTATTCTTGTCTTTTTAAATAAGGTTAATTTTGACTAAAATCACCTGGGGTGAACTCATAAATTTGCGGGGTGCGTATATCCGCGCCCTATTTTTTAATACTACGTGAATAATAACCGTAAGCAGTAGCTATCTATTTGGGACAAAGATATTAAATAAGATTTAAAATATAAATTAATTACAACCAATTCGACCACAGTCGAACTTATATGCATCATTGAACTTGTAACTTCACCAGTTCAATGACCAATCCAATTTTCAAAACCTTGATTATTTATGCATCTAGAGTACTCCTTGAGGAACAACATCGAGTGAACCCATACACTGCCACCCCCATAGCAAAAAAACAAAAACACCGAAAGGAATCAAGATTTCCAGTTTCGTTGATCTAAAAAGTTTTTAAATCAGAAGAATGTTCACCCATAAACATAGCTCAAAATGGAATCGAGCCGCTTAATTTAACCGCCTTTCAGCACTATAATAATTTAGTGTATTACAGAGATCAGTTCCCAACTTTCAGACCCCTCCACACTCAAAAGATGCAAATACAGTCATTACCCTTCCCGTTTTCAGATTGAAAGGGGGTAAAGAGCTATACATGCCAGATCAAAATGGGCTGAACAGCATCAAATAAAGCATATGCAGTTAATAATACAAAACGCAATTTAGTCCCAAACACATGAAACAACATATCCTCATTCAGCTGGTGATAGAAAAGCTTCATAAGAACAATCACCATACTTCAATCCTTTTAGAAAGGCGGATTGTCTTTGGAGAGAGAGGGTTGTGTTTGGAATACCAAAAGGATTGTCATTTTCCGGCAATTGTTCGTCTGCCTTCTCTGGCTGAGAAGATTGGTCCTTGGCTATTATGTCTAGACCAACATTCAAGCCGATTGAGGTGGACTCGGTCGAAAAGCTGACTTGAAAATCACCCCCATTGGAACGCATAGCATTGCAAATGCCAGAAATGACCCATGGTGGTAGATAAGCACCCTTAACTTCAACACTGTAGCAGATTCCAGAAGATGAACTTTTAGGTTCACTATCCATACTAGAGTCCTTTAGCTGGGAAGACAGGTGGTCAACCCGCCTCACCTGTTTGCATGTAACCTGCACAACAAATATGCGCAAATATTAGTGGAAAGAGTGGATTATGCATTGGAAAAGGAGATTGAATTGGAAAATGTCCCTTGACATATACTGAAGCACACTAAATATTACTGTGGTAATTCTTAAGTTAATCCACAGCTTACGCTCTCCTTTTTAATTTCTTCTTTCTGTAAAATTTGAAGGTAGGAATCCCACAGGTAGGCAATTGAATAAAGCTGATTAATCTAACATTTTAAATCACAAAAGATTATAACAATTTCCAAATACACTGCTGTTTATCAAGCCATGCTATCCATTTCAAACAATTTTAATAACAGCCATTCAACATCCTATCCAGTATAGATGATGATGCAGACTACTTTCTTGAAAATATATTAACTGATGTATGTATAAATTCCACAATCTACTACACAATAATAAGCCCACCTCAGGAGTGGAACAAGCAGCGTTCTCAAAAGGAACTGGTGAATACAGCACAGGAACATCACCAGCAGTGAGAGAGGTCAAGAAAAATCTGAAAGATAACAATCAAAGAGATTTCAGATAAAGACAACAAATAGAAAACGTAAAACAACACATTTGAGATTTTTTTCCCTCGCCTTGCCAAACAAAAGTTACACAAGTAAATGTCAAATGCCGACCTGTAATTTAAAAGAAAATCGTACAACGCATGTACATTCTTGTTCCCAGTAAACATCAATAAAGATTGTGGAGTGTTATCAACACCAGTCAAGGACTCCATAGCTCGAGTCTGCGACATTCAGTTGAATCATAAATTATAACTGCAACCATAATAAGTACTAAATCCAAGTTTAACCAACAAGGTCTAACACATTAAATAATTGGAAGAATTTATTATTGATGGAGTTGGCTAAAACATTTCATTCTTTTAGAGGCCAATGACCTTGAATAGATAGCAGCACAATGAGGACATTTTTGCATCTTTGGGAATGAACAAAAACGTCACATGAACTGTGAAAATTATATAGCCGCTTCTATGGGTAGATAATTAAGAATTTACAATGCATATTACTAAGCTCTTAGATAGGAGTAGCCAGTAGATTTCTAAACAGTAAATGCTTAGAAACCATTGTCCCGTAGGACAGATACTTTATCCTTGATCTCATTTCCACTTCCACGAGATATAATTAACATAAATTTGACAAAATTTCAAACCTGGCCGAGGTTGTGTTTTTCAATGTGAGAAAGTTCAACAAGGTCTTCTGCAGTAACTTCTTCCACTTTAGAGCGACAAAGAGGCATTGAGAAAGAAACATCCTGCAGTCAAATGTAAAAATTTAACAAAAGAGGAGCCGTAAAAAGAATAGTCTCGAAAAGAAGAGGAAGCAGGGACAAAATTAGGTATATGCGATATTTGTCACAATTAAGTTTCTACAAACTAGTCATTTCTACAGATGAATATAAGACTTACATGCTCTTTCAGGAGTGACCTTAAATTTCTCGTTGACTGGGATACATAAGCATAGGAAGAGCACTTGGTTTTGCTTGGACCATCATTTGCAGTGAACATAACTACAAACTGAGCACTGCACACTGAAAAAAAAGGAACACCAGAAAACAACAAATAAAACAAATGAATTTAACCTTGTATCCTTAACAAAGAAAAGCAAAATTGTGGTGTTATGCATACCAAGGAAATAAAACAACAATAGTGGGTGGTTTACTAGATAAATATATCATAAACATTATTTTCTACCATGATCAGATGGTAAAGTAAATAGATTGCAGTTAACTGCAGAAATGTCCAAAGCAAGAGAAGTCCAACTCCACAGTTAAAGCTAGATCTCTAGTATCTTCACCAGAGTTCAGGTAGGTATTTTGATTTTCTTCTACTGGTATCTAAGGATCATGGAGTATGGATAGTCATGAAGGATGATGTAAAGAGACTTGAGGTCCAAGGAATTGAGATGGATAAGTTGTTGGCAAATGAAAGTTATAACTGTGCAAATAAATAGCGAAAACAAGAAATGAGTCTCTTGCAAACTCAAACTAACGGCATGATTGTGATTTTTGTTAAATAGAGGTAAGGTGAGGATGAACTGTGGCAACCAATACTATTTGCATGCTCAAGGAAAAGCTACAACCTTATCCACGAGATGTAGCACTGATGTTGCAAGGAAAGACATATTTAAGAGCGTCAATGTATGCTACTAGTACAAACACTTATAGATCAGACAAAAAAAACTTTCTGTGGCATAGAGGTAATCAAATGTTACCACCTATCCTTGTTCACTCTAGCAATGAATTTGAGCTAAACAAAGCATTCATCTAAATATCACAATGTGGCAGCAGAAGTCAGCAATACGTTGGTTCACAGATATGTTGAAAACTGAATGGCGAAAGATAATTAGTCATTACCATAAAATATTTTACAAATCTTCTTACGCAGCATGTAGTAAAGACTTCGAAATGAATCTTCCCATTCCTGTTGCCGTTTACTTAGGAAGTCTGTTTGCCCTTGATAAAAGATAACATTATTAAAGAGGGGGAGAAAGAGAGAGAAGAAAAGGCTAAATAACTAAGGTAAGAGAATCTCAATACCTCCTGCTGCAGAGGTCAATGCTGATATAACGGCATGGGGTAGAGTAGATTGAGGATACACCCAAGAATGAGACTGGCTTGTGGAAGTAGGTTCTGATGAGCAGGTCAAACCAACATTTGAAAATGTACCCATACTATTTGAGATGGCACAGTTTATTAACCTATGAAACCTATAAAATCATGAAGAATACAGAATGAGCACACACATTGATGTCAGGTAATTATGAGATCGGTAGTAAAACAAATGAAATAGCTTGAGTTAAATCAAGTGACTGCAATGCACTCATCAAGAGATTCAAATCCAGTAGCTAGAATGAAATTGCAAGTAGCAGGCTCTATGACATGAGACTTCAACATCATGTTGAAAGCAAGTTCTAAACCTTTTTATAAATTCTTGTGGCTCTAAGCAAACTTTCACCCTTCTTTCTCAAGAATTGTTTAATACCAAAAGTGCTTTTCCAATATATTTGGAACTGACTTCAAACTCTCGTCTTTTCTCTGCATTATTTATTCCCAACAACTTAATTTCATGATTAAATGGAAGAAACACATGACTTCCTTCTTCAATTGATGTTTTTATTAGTGCATGTTAAATAATGAACTTATAATAGTTATTTAAGAAAATGCATCATACAAAACATTAATCTAGTCATAGTTTTCTTATCTTGGGAGTAAAATGACAAGTCTTCTCACATGTGATATTTTCCTATCTTGGGAGTAAAATGTCAAGTCTTCTCACATTTGATATTTTCCTATCTTGGGAGTACAATGAGACGACGTGCAAACATAAAAATGATAACTCATGTAACGTATAATGTACAGTTTTTTCAAGCTACTTCATGGCCAGGGAAGCAAGCACCAAAAAACAAGTTCCAACAATGAGAAAAGACATTTAATCCTACAATGACTGCACAGAACAGACAGATATGCCACAGAAACATCGTATGCGGCAAAAAGACACGAATAATTCATAATACTGACTCCAATTATATATAATACAATACTAACGATTAAAGTATTAAGGTTAGAATGTCATACAACAACATTTACTATTTGGGATTTATACATGCGATTACAACATCTAGATGGTGCACTTGCAAGATCAATAAACAACTTACCAATTCACAGAGGATGAAGACAGCAACCGCATACAAGTTTTTAAAGTTAAATCTAATGGGATCCTGTGACCAGGTATATGAATTCCTGAACAAAAGCTATGTGGCACAACATGTCCTGGCCTATTAATAGACTCAGAATGTGGAGCTGAAGTACCACGAGATTCACATGAAACCAGACCTTTCAAAGCTTTACCCTGTAGATGAAGAATAGTACTTTACACTCAGACCTCAACATACTCCATTTATATTCAAGAGAAAAGCTATAGCAAAAGATTACCATATCTACAGATGAGGAGACATTTAATTTTTCACCACCCCATGATAGCTCTTTAACACTCTTAAAAGGATTATGAATACATGTTTCAGTCGAGTTACTATTCTGAGTTGAAGAGTCGTTGCCAGCTTCTGAAGCCGTATCATCCAGACTTCAAGGACATGCAGAAAAGAAATTGTCTAATAAGAAATGCAAAGACATAGTCAAATAAAGATGACTCATGGAGAATCAACTGTACCACGAGTTTTGCACTTTATGTTTGGCATTTAAATCCATGGGATGGCTGGAATTCTTCAGGGTTCCAGCATAATTGCTAGGATCGCGATCCTGCCAATAATCCATTACATAAAACACAATATCTTAAAAGTGATAAGCTGAAGTTTGGATCAATCAGTCTCAGAATGACAGACAATTAGGAAGGGAAGGAGTGTAAGATAGCTAGAACATGAACAATTAAGCTTAAAAGAAAGTCTCGTCACCTTAGGAGTTCCCTTTCTGGAGAGCAGCCTACTGATTTTAGTGACTGGAAAATGTTCATCCATCCGTGTAAATCGTGGAGCTTTCGATGAATCAGATTTCTTGAATCCAGAAACTGCTCCATCTGCATTTCTAATGGAAACAAATAATTTATTACAAAGTAAATCAAAAGTAGTTTAAGAAAAGCATTGGCGTTTGGGGGGGTTCGGGGGAAGAAAAAAACTACCTCGTAAAACTAGTAACAGATGGAGATTCATCTGTAAGCTCCACTGGATTCTTTAGCTTCAATAGTTCCCCCTACCACAAAAAGAAACAATTACTACTCAATTACAGATAATATCTAGATACTGTTTATTGCTTCTTTGTTTTCAGCAAATCGTGTATGAAGGCCGTTATCTGATACCAGCAAAACGCATGTGTGATGTGTTTAAGAAAAACAATAATATTAATATTTTCCAGGGCTGTAACAAGTGTTTTTAAGATCCATAAGTCCGGACGCCAACTGAAACTAGTACCGACGTTAAGTCATTGATTTAGAATATGCATACAAGCACAGCAGCATTTGTAGTACAAAATCACCGCACAAAATTAGAGATTGAGGTAAATCTCACTAGTGTGCCTTAATTATGAAGCACCAATGCCTCAAAACATATACCCTCACTATAGAGCCATATCCCAGACAAAATTTGAAGGTCATTATCTGATACCCCTTTACAGACTCATACATACACACAAGCATATTTTTATAAACTAAGCATAGATGACAAGGATGAGGAGAAAACAAACAAACTGCATACAAGAATGAAAAGAACACAACTTAACTTCATTCCATCCAATTTCACCACGTTGTGGCAGATAACAAATCAGCATCATAAAGGCAATTAATGGACTATTTTCTCTCCCAAAACCTCCTCCCAAGCTCTCACAGAGTGACTCTAAGTCATATCTCTAATCCACTCAGTTTACCCAGCAAGAACTACACTCATATAATACAACCTTAACCGGCATCGCAAGTGCGACCACTAATATTTAAGTATCTAACGAAAACGAAGCATGTCAAGAGAACAGCAAGATCTGGGGTTGGAAATGCTACCCGTAACTCAGAGGGAGTTTTGCGCTTCAAAGTGGTGGTGGAAATCTTAGAAACTCCACCTCCGCCGGCCACACCGCCGAAATGAAGAGCATTAGACGCCGGCAATTGAGCGGCGGCAGCAACCTTAGTCATCCTCTCCCGCGAGCAATTGCTGCGCATAACACAAAGTATGAACTTTACACATCCATGACAGAGAAAGAGCTCGAATCGAGAGGAAACAATCATAAATATCCATTATCGAAGGGGAAAAGGCACAAATTAATAATTGAGTAAAGAAAAGGGGGAAACTAGGGTTTTTTAAGCAAGGTACTCCCTCTATGACTTTACCTGGATTGCCCTGAGAATTTCCCAACTTGTTGTGCGATTGATTGATGGAGGGGAATGGGAAGGTGGGAGAAGCGGGATTTGTGGGACTGCGGCTCAATTAAATAATTTGAAGAGAGAGGACATATTGGTTTTGGATTTTCGTTTGAATTATTTGGGTTCCCTCTACTGCACATAGACCGTTAGTCGCCGTTATTGATAGTGACGGTCGTTTAATACTCCCGTCATCGGATGGTGGGTCGGGCGGATAACATCCCGGATAGCGGTGCGGTCCTAAATGTGCCAGGTGGCGTTGACTGTATATGAAAATGTGTTGTTTTCATTAGGGGAATAATTTTATTTCGGAGTTTGTTCAATAAATACGGTGCAGAAGGTATTTTGACAGGTTATTTTCACTTTTTCAAATTGCTAACATTTTTATATATATTTTTAATAATTTTGCTCTTAAATTTTTTCGTCAATTTCGTGAAAATAGTTTTAGTTTACCTCGATCATAGATAAAATCATCACAATCAATATACATTAATAAGATGGGAAAAATACGCTGAATCCCTTAATTATTTAGATTTTTACATTTTACCGTACAAAAAAATTTTGTTACACTTTACAATATAAACTAAGCCATTTTTATATTACCCTATATAGACAATTTTATCCTTGAAAATTATGATGAAAATTACACTTAACCCCTTCTCATACTATGTGTGTTTTTGCACTTTAACATATAGTGTAATATTTTTTGCATTTCACCAAATATTTTTATTTATTTATGTTTATATTTTATGTATTCATTACTACTAATATTAAATAATTAATATATAAGTATTCTGTTATTTATTTTTTAATTAATAAACTTATTTATTATATGTATTCATAGTATAATATTTAATTTTATTTTAATATTATAATTAGAAAAAATAGACTAAATTAATCATTTTGGTAGTGTATTGGGCGTCTATCAATTAAGATATTAAATAATAATTTTGATTCAATATTCTCTAATTTAATTTTAATATTTCAATAAAATGATGTTTTTAAAAATAAAATCGAACTAAAGTAATTAAAGTACTAAATGTCATGTGGTCATAATCTAATTCCACAGGAGTACAGGATTTCAGCCAATCACCACCCAAAATTAGGTCACACCCTTCATTTGCCAACACTCTTTGAGAGAAAAAAAGGATGCCCCTGCATTTTCCATTTAAGTCCAGAAACCCTAGTTGAGCTCACCATCTTTTGTTCATTTGCTACCTTCACTATGATTAGCTTGGCAGGTTCAAGAGTACAACCCAACCTCTTAGCAGTTGATTCTTGAATAGAACTCAGGGTACTCCCAGTGTCAATCAGTATGTGTAGCCTCTCCTTTCCCATTGATCCATTAAGCCTCATAGTAGTTAGCCCTCCTTCACCTGAAATTGAGTTTAATGACATCTGAATCTCTTCCATATTCTCTTCAATGTCCTGCTCAGGTAGCTCCTGGTTGGAAAAGGGCTCCATGTACTGATTCCGTTCCTCTTCAGTCATGACGAGGTATGATATTCTGTTCTTACACCTGTGTCCAACAGTAAAAGGTTCATCACAATTGTAGCACAAACCCTTATCCCTCCCGGTAGCCATCTCAGAGGCTGTGAGTAATTTAAACTGAGGTTTGTTTGGAACTGGTGGGGGCCTCAGGGTAGTACTTATCCCATTTCTCCTAGGAATGAAAGGAACAGAGGTCCTAGTGGGAGCCCTCAGTTTTTCGGTAATTACATCTAACGTATGCAACTGTCTTTGTCCCATAGTTTGTTGCAGGGATGTAGGCCCAAACATGTGTATAAAAGATTGTAGCTCTTCACTCAACCCACTAATAAAACTGGCAATAAAGTATTCTTCAGAATAGACACCACTGTTGAGAAGCAACATACAGGCTCTCAACTCCTCAAACTTGTCCACATACTCCAGTTATGAATGTGTATGCCTCGGTTTATTAAATTCAGCAATAATTTTTGTCTCTTTCAATTCATCAAATCTGGCTGATAAGACTTCTAAAAACTGGGCCCAGGTTAGATCCATTTGCCTGATAGAAAATTGTTGGTACCATTGTGCAGCCTTACCATCAAAGTGCATAGATGCTAGAATCACCTTTTGAGCATCTGGGATATTGGGGATAAGTTTGAAATAACCTTGACATTTTAAAATCCAAGACCTAGCTTGAGATCCATCAAACCTGGGAAAATCAACCTTAGGGAGTGGGCTGATTATGTTCTGGTGTGGTTGATCCTGAATCATTTTGTGGTGTGGTGTTTGTTGCTTGGGGAAATTTCTGGGTGGTGTCCAGCCTAATCCTGGTTCACCCAGAATAGAGCCTTCATTAATTTGTTTTTGCCCATTTTTTGTGTTGAGCAATTGCATCTGGATAGAGGCTAATGTTTGAGATAGGTGGTCAAGTTTGTTCATCATATTGGTACTTATTCCATTTATCTGCTCCTGTAACTTCATTTCGGTGGCTTCTCTTTTTGCAGATTCCATTTGAAGGACTTGATCAATGCGCTTCTGGGGCCTCTTGGAGATCTTTGAACCTTGTACCTTCTGCCATTTCAGGAAATCGAAAAGGCTCTGAGTACCAATTGTAATATTTACTAGGTTTTGTATATTAATTTTGTATATATTTTATGGGCTTGTGAGATGAACTGTAAGAACTTGTATGAATTATGAAGAATAAAAGTGACTTAGAGAGGAAGGGAGAGAGAGAGAGAAATTAGGTAGGAATATAAATTATAATTATTTGCTTGATCCTTTCATTTTCCTTCGTCCAGCATATAACATAAGGTTGGGGGACCATTACACTTGTCCACTAATCCCCTTCATCAGGTAAATTCACATAACAACTTCAAATAAAACAAAACTAATAAAAATGGGCTGAAATTAAGAAAAAGGCTTGAATTAGTAAGACTGGGCTAAAAGCCCATTGGCTGCACTAATGCAAACCGGTCCAAATATTCCAGCTGGAACCCGAACCCGTTGACCTTTAAACCGTCTGCTTTCCTTCTTCACAACATAAAAGAGAAAGATTACTATCAATTTTTGCATTCCAACAAAAGCTTCAAGTCTTCAAACAACAAGCACCACAAATGAAGAAGGTGTCACCCACTCCAACACTTGCTTAAGAACAACTAACTAACTACTAATTAAAAACTAACTAACTAAGCTAAACTAGACTAACTACTCATCTAGCTAAACTACACTAACTAGGGTTCTTGAGCAATGAAAATGGTAAAGGCTTGGAGGAAATGGAAAAATTCTAAATTCCACCAAGGACAGTTGGATAAGGTTGGAGAAAGTTGGGCCTATCTAAATAAAAATGCAGGGGCAAAATCGTCAAAACGGGTCAAAACCTCAGAAATTCCTGCGTTGCAGTCGATCGACTGCTTCGTCATCCAACGCCAAACTTTCTGCTGAGCATTCGATTTGGACTGGTTCAGTCGATCGACTGACATGGCTGCTTCCGGCTCGGTTTCTCGTTTCCACTCTAAATGTCCGCCGGCTGTCGCTCCTCATTCGTGTTGTGTTCTCTTGCTTGTCCGTTCCAATCTGAGTCGAGTGGGATGCCCTGAGCTTGCGCGAGACCACTTTGGTCATCCTACGGCCATAAATACAAAAACGAGTAAAAATACACGAAAAACTAATAAAAACCGCACAAAAGTTACAAAAGTCTAAAACTAACAAAATAGGCCAAAACGACCCCTATTACCCATAATTGCAAGCAAGACACATGCAAACGCGACACAAAAAGGTAACAAAAATGCGTACAAAAAAGTACAAATCAATCACAGTCGCTAATTGTTGATAATCTCCTCTATCGAACTTTTTGAATAGATTTTTTTCTTCTTCTTTATCTATTTTTTCTTTTGATTTAAAAGATTTTAGAATGAATTCGAGCCCTAACCAATGGATCTATTTTTTTTAATTGTTGCTTTGTTTTCTTATTGTCGATTTCAATGAGAGTGCTTCTCATGATTTTATTATCTTCGTGGTCTTTTTGAAAAATAAATTGGTAGGAAATGTTATGAAATCTGAGACGAAGAGTAATGGAGTGAAAGGATTGAGTTACCATAATAAGGGGCCATGGATCTTGGCGAGTCTTCGCAGTGGCGTGATCCAGCTCTGGGATAATCACATGGAAGATATGCCGTAAAAAAATTGATAAAAATGTAAGAAAACTATCACACGGGTGATTTCCAATTTATGTTTCTCAATTGTGTTGATTACCAGTAAAAATGATCTTTTATTTCCAGTAGTGTTTTTGTGTGTTAAATAATGTTGTCGGAGCCCTTTTATTATTGGCAATTACCAAATTATCACATTTACTCATGATTATATTATGTGGTTCATGATCATTTAATATTTATGAAATACTGCGTTTGATATCGACATTAACTTTGCTAAATAATTATTGCAAGGGTGTACCAATTTATGTTTCTCAAATGTTGTTGGCTCCTTTTTTTTTATTAGCAGTTACGAATAAACTAGAATTTAGCCATGATTATTTTATGTGATCATAATCATCTAATAGGAAGTACTATTATTGGCAATACAACTGTCCAGTTCATGGATGTACATTTCTTTCCCTTTGCTTATCGAACCAGAGACCAATTAGTTGGTGAGTCAAATTCATTTTATTTTTCCAAGCCTTTTTTTTATATAGTTTAAACGGGAGATCCGTGTTTTAATTGATAGTTTTATTGATGATATATTTCGGATTACAAAAGAATCGTCTAAAAACTTTTAATTCGTCAAGAACTTTTGTTGATAAGATACTATTAAAGAGAATGCAACAGAGTAGATTGGGGCTCTAGGAATAGCTCGTGTTAAGTATGTGGAGTTTTCGATGTGAGAGAGATTGAATCATGGTCTTATGGATACTAAATGTTGATGTCTTGGTAATCTGCATTATTATTTTAGTTTGGTATGTTTTTCTCACGCAACATAATATACTCTTATGCGTGTTTCAGGATTTCGTGAGCATGTGAATAAATTTGTAAACTGATTCCCGGCTAATATAAACATATAATGCTAGCATATCATTTACCCTTGGATGATTTGTATTTGTAAAATGTTGTCTCGGTGAAGCTAAATTTAGCAATTTAAACTGTAATTCCTGGATTTTCATATATCTTGCATTTGACTTGATTTTTGGGCATAAAGATTGATTTGCAATTTCAGTGATGAAACAACTAATATTTATTTCATAAAGTATATTTTGGATGTGATTGAGACTGAATACATAAGGGATCCGAGCCAAAATTATTGATCAGGTTTGTTCAAATTCAGGAAGTTGTTGACTCATGTTGGAATTTGATTTGCAAAAATCATCAAACTTTTTGAGATGAGAAACAAGTATGGCGTCGGCAGCTTAGAGCACAACAAGGCTTGACTCCTAGCGGAATCAAGTAGGCGCGCTTCAGATGAACCAAACCCAGTCACTTTACCTTTTATTTCTTTTACGTCCATTTTTTTTGTTTAACCTGTTGAAGTCACAGTTTCCCAAGTGAATGAAATCTCAAAGGCCTACCGGTAAGTTTAATTTGATTTCTCGCTTCTCCTTTCTGGATATCTTAATTTGATCATCGCTACTATAGTTTTTTATATGTATTCGTGAACTGATATTTCTCCTTTTGTATTTAGTTTTCAGTTTCTACATCGAACTGATAATTTTCTTTTTTCTTTTTTTCGATCTTAGAAATCGAGACTGCCTTATATGTAAGTGTTACTTGATTTTCAATATTCCGTATTGGTAAAACAAAAGCACTAAATAAATATTTCGCTTGATTTGTTATTTGTGTAGATCTAACTATTTTATGTATTGTTAGTGAATCCGCAATCGTTCTTACTCGATCTTGGCTATTTTGAGAGCACCTTATAAATGATGTGGTTACGATCAAATTGAATTTTGCATCTTGTAGGGCTTTTTTGTTCTTGTATTTGATCCGAAGCCTTTTTTTCACTATTATTTGAACCTTTTTATTTGAATGCTTATTTTTTGTTATTGCATTGTTGTAATAGTTGAGATTCATGTATACAAGCTGGTCTAATTTGCTTATGTTGACTTCTAAAATACATCTGCAGAAAAGAATAAACTTTTATGAAAATGACTAACCTGAGTTTGCACATAATAAGTAGTTTAATCTGATGTTTTACACCTAGCTGCAATAAGGTCTTTTGGATTAATGATTTTCGGTATGATTCTTTGAGTTTTATGGTTATTCAAGTCCTATTAATTTGTTGATTGGTAGATTATTGTACTGATTACTATCGATCCAGGTGCCAAATTTTGTTTGATTTTCTATAGAATGTGTGGTATGGTGCTATTATTTTATTTTAGTTATTGTTTAATTTTTATTTTTGATCAAAAAATTTTTTTTTTTATCAATTAGTTATGAGATATGCGTTTTTGGACCTTTTTATTTGGAGACTTATTTTATTTTTAAATTGTTGTAATACTCGGGATTGGTGTATACAAGTTGGTCAAATTTGCTTATGTTGACTTCTAAAATACATTTGCATAAAAGAATTGACTTTAATGAAAAATGACTAACCCAAGCTCGCACAGTATAAATAGTATGAACAATTGAGTACAAACATGCATACATTTGTTTGATGAGTTTAAATTTCTATTTATATTTGTTTCGTTTCTTTTTTTCTAATGGTACAAGATTAAGTGGCCTAATATTTCAATATTGATATGGGTGTTTGATTTTTTATTTTTACTACGTTTTTCCTTTTAAAATGAAATTACGATGACATATGGTTTGGGATGCCCCAGGTTATTGTATTATTACTTTTTTTTAGTTTAGGTTGTCATAAATTATAGTGTGTGTGTATATATATAATGTCAAGAAACTATATAAGAGGACTTTGAAGTTTATTGGATACAACCATACAGGCAGGTTACGATCGTTAAGTTATGGAGAAGCTAATGTAGTTTTTCTTAGAAACTAATAATAGAATTTTTAGTTAATCAATCGTGTGACTGGTGTATGTGAATTTCAAAGACAAGCTGACAACGGATGATGACCCGACATTTCGGAGAACCCCAATGCGAGCAAAACATCATCTTATATGTAATATACAAGAATTGGATTTCTTTTGCTTTTGTTGTTTATTTTCAGCTACTAATTATTCTTGAATGAGTCCGTAGTAGCTTGAGGCTTATGTTCTATTTGGAAAAGAATATTAATATCCTTTTGTTGTTGTTGTTGCTGTAGAGTCCTTTAATTAATTTTTATAAGTTGGAGAATTGTTAACTGGAGTGTTTAATAAGTAGAAGTACTAATTTATTTGAAACCCAAAGTTGTTTTTGGTTGGAATGTTATAACTCACACAAAAGCATGGTCAAAAAGTTGTTTATAAATTATTTTCTTGACTATTTACAAAACTATTATTGAATTTTTTCTAGTACCATTTTTCTTTCATTCTCTTTTGTTATTTGCGATTAATAATTCGTTGTTTCTTTGTTTGTTCTATTTCAAGGACACCATAGATTAATCAAAGAATTATTCAAGATATCTGCATGTTTTTGGAGGCCATTCGTTAACACACCAAATTTACACAATGAAACATCGAATGTTGTCGAAGTGAAGAACGCGGACCAAAGGAGTTTCGTGCATCTTAGTGTTTGGATTCTACCTCTTGGCTGTGTAAATCTGGAATTCTTTGTTTGTTAAAGTTATTAGTTATGTGGATTTGTTTGGTGTGTTCTTATTCACATTTTTTGGATATAAGTTGTAATGAGATAGACATTCTTAAGCCATGAGTTGTAGTTTGGATAAATGGACGACTAACTAAGCGCTGTAAGGAATGTTATTATATTTGAATTATTACTAAAAACCTTTTATTGAGTTGGTTATATGGTTAGTGCGTGATCATAACATTGAAAATATTCAATGCATTTTCTAGAATGTTTATTTATTTACTGCATTGTTGATTTTAACGATAATAATTTTAAATTAAATTATGAATAAATCTTAGTAACTGCAAGTAATTTTATTTCTTAAGTAATAACTAGTAATTTTTAAAATCCCTTTACCACTATTGAAATTATTTTTTAACTAAAAACATTTGAACTAAACAAACAATGATTTGGATTTTTAACATTTCTCAAAAGGCCATTAATCAATTCCCTTAATTATAGTTCATAATTTAAAAATATATGTATTAATCGTTATTTATATAATCGTGTTATCACATGGTTTATCTTTTTAATTTTAAAGAAAGACATTTAAAATAATCTCCTGAATATCAATAATTGAAAAACAAAATTATCCTTTGGTATTTCATGGGGAAAAAAAAGAAAAGAAAACTTCATTTACCAAAATCGAAAAGTCAAATAACAATAAAGTCATTTCTACTAAAAATGTGTGATTTAAACAAAAAATGTTATCTTTATTTACTATTTTTAGCTCTGTTCTAAAAATCGCTCTAGGCGCCGCCTAGGTGCTAGGCGCCACCAATCAGCCTACGATTTTCGAAAATCGGCCAAAGAAATCGCTGGGCGCCACAGGCGGCAGACCATTTTTAAAAAAAAAAAAAATTTTATGGCCTAAAACGACGTCATTTTTGGGCCTATTTTTTTGATTATTTTGATTTTGTAATGTATACTATGATATTGTTATTTGACTAATGAACTTATGCATCTATCTAGTTTTGGACTTTGAATTGAACAATAGTTTTACTTGTGAATTGTAACTTGTGATCATTACTTTTAATTTTGAATTGTCATAGATTTTACTGTGTAACAAGTAGTATGTTGAACTATTAAATGGTTGGATGTAATTTTGTAAATCAGGGTATTTATTCTCAAATTATAGGCTACGCCTAGGCGTCCTAGGCGCTAGGCACTGGCCTGGCGCCTAGCGATTTTTAGAACACTGATTTTTAGATTAAGGTAAATTCGTTAATCATCTTACCCATTTTGCTTTGGAGCAGAATTTATTTTTATGGCTGAAGTTAGACTATTCTCATCTTGATTATGTTACTACACAATGTAAGTGGTTGAGAAATAAGGAACTGCACTGAGAAATTGAGATTTAACAAAAATATCGTGATGATAAAAAATCTATACAAGCCATTTATTATGCTTAGATAAGATATTCATGTGTTATATCTCTAACTCATATTAAAAAAAAATTGCGAATGTTTGTATGATAATTTTTTTCGTATAATTTGAAAATTATGTTCATTTCAATTTTAATTTTTTAGTAAATTAAGTTTGTTTTGTCCTCCCCCGGTAGAAGAAAATTATTACAATCATTCGAATATATATTACTAATTCATGTATATATTATTACTTATTTAATTATTCTATATTCAAAAATAATAATATTCAACTATTCCGAAAATCTACACATTAAAATAATTGCACGTGCAATGCACGGGCTAAAACTACTATATTTGGCAAGGTGGTATATAAATCAATTGAAAACCATATAGAAACTGAACGTATATTTTAGAATAAATTAAATATTTTTGAAAAAAAAAAAATGAAGTTTGGGTATGTTTGGGATAAAAAAATTAAAAATGTCTTTTCCCCCAAACAAATTGAGTATTTTTATCCTTAACTCTTAAAATAAAATGTGTAAACTAATGGAAAAAAAAACTTCTTCTCTTTATTTATTGGTCATTTCCCTAATTTATTTTCTTAATCATAAAGACTTGTCTATTTTTTTATATCATAATAATTAAATCTCTCTATATATACTATTAGTTGCCACTACCATATTATTACTATACTATATATAAAATATAATTATGCAGCAGGCATGCATGCATTTGCATGAATCGAGTTAGGGGATCACATAAAACAAAAAAACAAAACAAAAAAAACATATATAAGCTTAACTCCCATGGAATTCTAGCGGTCCAACTCCTCCACCTTTACCCCAACGCCCTCCCTCCCCACCTGCATTTTGTCTTCTGCCTGAAAAAACAGCATCTACAGATCGAATCCATTCACCTTCTTCCCCGATCAAGTTGACTCATACCCACTCTCTTACCACACATCTGATCACAGATCCCTCCACTAATCGAACATTTTCTGCTTCAATTTAGGGTTTCATCTGTGAAAACATTGTATCTGTTTTGGCGCAAATGTTTTGATACATCGTTCCGGGAGGGCGAATTTGGGGGTTTCCGAAAAAGGTGGGTGTTGATCCGATCCCCAAAGCTCGAAACGATCATTTTTCCGGTGAATGGGGTCGGTTAGGGCGTGTTTGGATGGTGAAATTCAAGCGGATTAGCGATTCCTATTAGAGATCACACAGTGTGTTTGATGGGGAATACATGTGTGGGCCCTAATAAATTGGGGAACAATGGTTTCTTTCAATCCGTAACAGCCGCCGTCTGGAGACCCCGGCAGCCAGGGACCCTCCCTGCCCTAAATCACGACCAGGAAGCCAGCAACACCAAGGATAACAACAATAAAAATCACAACAACGAAAACTCCGTGAATTCAGATAGCAAAGGCTCCGATTCGGTCCGGTCCGATGTGCAAAGCACCCCGCCCACGCCGATCAAAATCGCCGGCGATGCGGCCACAGCAGCAGATCCCCAAAAGCCCGCGGGCCAAGATGCGAAAACAGAGGATCACAGTAACACCAATAATAATAATAATAAGCAGAACAAGCCGACTCATATCAAGAGAGCGTCGAGCGTGGGGCTACAAGTGGAGTCGGTTTTGCAGCGGAAAACGGAGAATATGAAGGAGAAATATAGTTTAGGGAGGAAATTAGGGCAGGGGCAATTTGGGACTACATTTTTGTGCGTGGAGAAGGGGGCTAACAAGGAGTTCGCCTGCAAATCGATCGCCAAGAGGAAATTAACGACCGAGGAGGATGTGGAGGATGTTAGGAGAGAGATTCAGATAATGCACCACCTGGCGGGCCACCCGAATGTGATATCGATCGTGGGAGCTTATGAGGATGCGGTTGCGGTTCATGTGGTGATGGAGCTTTGTTCGGGTGGGGAGCTTTTCGATAGGATCATACAGAGGGGGCATTACACGGAGAGGAAAGCCGCTGAGCTGGCGAGGTTGATAGTTGGGGTCGTGGAAGCTTGTCATTCGTTGGGAGTTATGCATAGGGATTTGAAGCCGGAGAATTTTCTGTTTGTGAACGAGCAAGAGGAATCACCGCTTAAGACCATTGATTTTGGGCTATCGGTTTTTTTCAGGCCAGGTACTAATCCGTGATTTTTTGGCTTATGTGCTTATTTATGTTGATAGATGATCGAGTTCGAATTGTAAAGCTCAATTATGTTAGCTCAATATTTCTCTACTCTCGTTCGATGAATTTAGTTATAGTGATAAATGACTAGGCAACAAAACCATGGAGTTAGACCTGAAACACTAGGCATTACCCATCATGCAAACTATATCTAAAAAAAGAAAATGAAAAATGTTGTTACTTCTGGCCTCAAGGGTTCATCTGAGAACATATCAGTTATCTCGAACAGAGATTGCTGGAATATTTTCTGGTATTGCAAAATGAATAAGGTAAGGGGTGGCCATTTCAATATGCTAATGATTTAAAACACAATTAAGCTTAAGCATGGAAAGCAGGTTTAGTGTGGTCAATGGACCTATTGGATTATGATATTAGTAAGATATTATTAGAAGATGAGTTAATATCGCATTTATATCAACTGAAATACGTGAGATTTGTCGAATACTATCCCGACCCTCTGATGCCTTGAAAATAAATGGAAAAATTGAACAGACTGGTCTTTCTGTATTACTTTCTTGGAGTTGTCCGGAATGAATTTGTACCATGTTGCTTTAAATCCAAAAAGTTACATTTCCTGCAATACTAGAGATATATGTGATACGCTTCTCTATTGTTGTCTCTGTTGTCATTTGTTTTCCTATTGTAAAACTGTGATGAATCTCTCCTAGTATCTGAGCTCTATTGCTTACCCATATCATGCATGCATCTCCTAAAAACATCTGAGACAGCATAAATTCGCCTGAATAAGCTACATTTTCATTTCCATATTCATTTGACTATCTTGGAATTATTTTAGGAATCCCTTGGATATCGAGTACTTGAACTGTAATTATATAATCTCTTGATAATGATACTTGACTTGAGTAAGAAATACATTTTGGGATTGTAGTCAATTTCGATGCATCTACTCACCTTTGCTGCAATCAAATACGACATGCCTGATCATTCAGTTTTCCTATATTAGGAAGTATAGTTATGAACAGACGTTAATATGCTTTTGTTGACATATGCCCCGATTATTGGAGTAGAGTCATCCATGTTGTTTCTACATAATTGGGATGTCTCTATGCTGTCTGCCTAATTCATTTTATTTCAATCACTCGCTGTTTATGTTTGATCAAATTCTGATATTTATCTTCTTAGGTGAAATATTTCATGATGTGGTTGGGAGCCCTTATTATGTAGCTCCAGAGGTACTAAGGAAGAATTACGGCCCAGAATGTGACGTTTGGAGTGCTGGAGTTATCATTTACATTCTGCTATGTGGAGTACCACCGTTTTGGGACGGTAAGCGTGTTTCTTGCTTGATATGGTACGTTATGTTTTTCTTATCTGTAAAATTTAACTTTCTTGCATGCCAAATGTATGCTTTGTATCAGAAACGGAACAGGGAATTTTCGAGCAGGTGTTGAAAGGGGAACTTGATTTTGTATCCGAACCTTGGCCCAGCATATCCGAGAGTGCCAAAGATCTTGTCAGAAAAATGCTTGTACGAGACCCAAAAAAGCGGCCAACAGCTCATCAAGTTCTTTGTGAGTGTAATTTAGGTGTAGCCTAACATTTTTGGACTTCGGAAGTCGATTTAATCCATATGCACTTGGGGTATTGACTATTGAGTGGGAAATAATGCTGCAGATGTGAATTGGCATATTGTTGGCTTGGTATTATGGTTTAATTACAAAGAGACCCAAACTAACTTTCAAAATTACAAAGAACACCGCTGATATTTTATTTTGTCTCACGTTTACCTCTTTAAAAGCAAAAAGTATCTTAAAAGCCCCTTTCACGTTTATAATAATATTATAGTTATCATCTTAATTTAATTAGACTTCAGGGGTATTTTTTGTAATTTTGAAAGTTAGCTAGGATTTTTCATAATTAGGTCAAACCTCAAAGGCACTCTTTTGTAATTATCCCTAGAGTTAATTTGGAAGAGAAAAACTGCATGATTAATCAAGCACTAAACAGAACAAATGTGTTGCTATTTGCATGCTTATCATATAACCAGACCGGATCACATTCTAAATGGATAAAAATGATCTGAATATGTTATTTACAGGTCATCCATGGGTACAAGTTGATGGTGAAGCTCCAGATAGGCCTCTTGATTCTGCTGTTATAACTCGCCTGAAGCAATTTTCTGCTATGAACAAACTCAAGAAGATTGCAATCAGAGTAAGTACCATATATTATTGTTGCAGCTCTGCAAACACTAAATTATTGAAGATACTCCAGAAACTTGCAATATTTATTTGAAAGTATACGACAATCACATTAAAATAACTTCTTAATTGATATTGATGAAGCTCAAAGAGGCCACCCACATCGTTGAATATATATCAAATATTTTATAAATAATTCATGAAAAGGTGACGAACACAGAAGGTGAATTCAATGGACTCTGGAATATACCATATTTATTTATTTGCAAGTAACACAGAGGAATAAAGTTGTATTGTTGCAGACTCATTGTTTCACCAATAACGTAACACTGGGATGTTTCGTGCTATTGCTCAAAAAATATATTTATTTTTTCCGTAGGTTATCGCTGAAAGTCTTTCAGAGGAGGAAATTGCGGGACTAAAGGAAATGTTTAAAATGATAGACGTGGACAATAGTGGGCAGATCACCCTGGAAGAGCTCAAGACCGGTTTAGAAAGAGTTGGTGCCAATCTCAAAGATTCCGAAATAGTGGGTCTGATGCAAGCTGTAAGTGCAGAATAAATAAATAAAAAATCCCCTAATTATTTGGCATACTATTTACGTGCACATACATTCACAACACTAATAATGTTTTTTCAATGTTTAATTTAAATCTGAAGGCTAATTAAATGAAAGTGCGTGCAGTTTTTTCTGAACCCGTTATAAGATCTGCTTTGTTTTCCTTTTCTTTCCTTTTCCTTTTTTAAAAAAAAATAAAATAATGCAGGCTGATGTTGACAATAGTGGAACCATAGACTACGGAGAGTTTGTTGCAGCCATGCTGCATCTAAACAAAGTTCACAGAGAAGATCATATGTTTGCAGCTTTTTCGTATTTTGACAAAGACGGTAGTGGGTACATCACAAAGGACGAGCTTCAACATGCTTGTGAGCAATTTGGACTTGGAGATGCTCACATAGACGAAATTATCCGTGAAGTTGATAAGGATAACGTATATTCTCTTGATTCTTTCAACATATGTCTATTTGTTATTAGATTATGTACACTACAAAATTAGAAAATCTTGTTAATTTTTAAAACTTTTATTTTTCAGGATGGGCTGATCGATTATAGTGAATTTGTGGCTATGATGGAGGATACGGGTTTTAGTAACAAGGGATTGCAGAACAGTTTAAGCATGGGGTTAAAGGGTGCTCTTAGGTCTGGTAATCCTTGATAACATAATTTAAGTTCTGACATTCAACTTGTGTAAATCAATGTATCAACGAAGCGGCGAAAATTTGAGTTCAATTTGTTGTAAAGGATATTAGTCAGGATCCACAGCAGGACAGCGAGTCTTTAGTTTGTTGATTTTTGATATTTTGTGCATTGTTAGGATGTTTTTTTGGGGGGGTTCCAGGGATTACTGTCTATAGTTGCATCAGTTCTTTAAGCCACGTGTTTCAGAGCCATTATTATCAGCTGGCTATAATTTTTTTGTATGTTATAGTTCTGTGTTTGCTCTTAATTCATTCAATTTTTTTTCTTTGTGCTGTGTGTGTTGTTACTTAACAGTAATACACGCCAAGTGTTTGTTATGAAAATACACACGATTTATTAATGAGTAGTAAATGCAATATTAGCTCTATATGAAATGCAATACAATTAAGAATAAAATTATGTGGACATCTCCAACCGAGCTGCAAATTCCAGTTTTGTAGTCCAAATCTGCTCCAACAGAATTGCAAACTCAGTTTCATCTTTTTTAATTGACAAACTAATCTAATATTTACCTGCTTTCACAAAGTGGTACTAACATATTTAGAATAGTGCTTCTAATTATTTCTATATTCTAGTTTTATGATTTTATTTTTCTTTTATATAATATGTTTATTAGGTAAAAGGAATTATAGTTATAAATATCAAATAACAGCATTTAAAATAATTTTCTAACATTAATATATAAATTAAAAACCATTACAACCTCTCTTTAAAATAAAAAATTTAGTATTCTTCTTCTAATATAATAAGTATTTACTTTTCTTCCACTAATATTTTATCTTCATGTGTATTTTTATGATATTTTTATTAGGTGTATAAATCAATTTATAGTTATACACATTGATTAACGATGTTGACATAAAAATAAAATTACTAATATTAAAATACTACTTTAGAAATAAATTACAATAAATATCTATAAATAGACATTAAATTCTTGAGAAAAAAAACTGAATTATAAATAAGTTAGATAAAAATAACAAAAAGATTAAAATACAGAACACATTTACATACCACAAAAACTAACAAGTACATTAATATTACCTAACACTAAATATCATTTACATATTCTTTCGTTTCATTTTTTTGTGTATGAATGTTTTTTTTAAAAGAGTTTCTATGTAATTTTATTCTTGAGTAATGTAATTTCTTATTTCTTCTTATTTAATAATTATTTTATTTAGTAATTTTTTGAATTTATTTTTTATGTTGATTGATAACTATTTTTACTATATTAAATCAAAAATAAAAAAGTTCAAGGGATCGAATTTGTTGATAAATATATAGGTATTATTGAAAAATAAAAAACTAATGTAAAAAGAAATATATTGAGTATATCTTTTTGAGTTTGAGAATATGTTTATTGGTTGAAAATGTTTGATATGACATTTATTATATTTTTAAATTTAAAAAGTATTCTGTTGGAGATAACCTTAATAACAAAAAAAAAAAAGAAAAAAAAAGAATATGCATGTTTTAATATTATAAACTAGTTTAACATCCCATATCAGGCGGGATTTAAAAAATCAAATAACATTTATTAAAAATACTAAAAAATAATAGTGAAAATGGTACAAATAACTCCAAACATTATTTGTTTTAATTACAGTAAGAATGGTTTTCACAATAAAAAAAAATATTTTTACTTGAGGGTCACGAAATTAATTGCAAAGTATAACAAATTCTCTAAACTTGACGGAAAAACCCGTAAAAAATTGAGTTTATAAAAATGTAAAACATACAACCCTTGCGTGTCACATGTGAATATGTGATATAAAAAATTAAAATTCATAAGGCACTAATAATTCTATTAAAAAATATGGGATATCTAACTTGTAGTGTATGTAATATTATATTATTATTATTATTATTATTATTATTATTTTTTCCTCGGTAAGACACTAATTTGTTCATGTAGAGATTTGGAATATATTTAATATTTTTTTCATAGGCTGTAACTTCCTTTTTTTTTACCTCTTTTTTGGCGTAATAATAGTTTTTCATAAGATTTGTAATGTTATTTTCAATGAATTATATTAGGATTAGATAATAAAATTTAAGCTTATATTTTTTATTTATTTTTTGTAATAATCTTATATAACTCGTATTTTAAATAAATAGTTTATCTTAAATAAATATAATATTTAAAATTCTAAAAATAAAATTATTTCAACTCTTATTATAAATAAGAATTAGTTCAGATTATATACATTTTTTTTCTAATTAAATATGATTTATTTATATTTTTATATTAGGAGATAAAAGTAAGATATCAAATTAGACAAATATGATAAAGAAAATATTGAATTAGGTGATCTATAATAAAAAGAAAATATTGAATTAGCAAAATATAATAATAAAAAAATATTAAATTAAATAAATATAATAATAGTAATATTGAATTAGATAAATATTATATTCGAATAACATTAGGTTTCGAGGACCATCAATTTTTTTTTTCAAAATTAACAAAACATAGCAAATAAACTTTTGGATAACCATTGATATCGTCTTACAAGATTGTACAACCTCGAATTGAAAAATGAGCATTAGTAAGGTAAAAGATAATAAGTTAACAATGCAAAAGTCACATCCAATGAACATGTTACATATTTCGAGTAAGATATGAATCATGTGATGGCTTTTGTTTTGGAATATGCGCATCTCTTTTCGAATAAACAATATGAATACCGAACCTGAAATATTCGTGCAATTTATTTAATTACTTATTTTAATTTAGAAAAAGCCTAACTTTTCTTTGTTTCCTTATGCATCAGAACCATTATTTATGCAGGCATCAACTCTCTGATTTTCATAAACGTTAAATAGCTTTAATAATATTCCAATTCAAAAGAAATATCATGTAAGTTCCCCGATCCATATAAGTCACTTAAACACTAAATTCACAGCAAACTTGATTTGCAAATATAAATTTATTACTTACATGCTATCTTGTCTTTTCTCACAATACATAAATTTCAGTTCAAAATTTTAACATACTTGAAGTGATAACATTTTTTATATGCCGCTTGAATTTCGAATAATATATCATGCATATATAAGTTAACAAAATATCCTGAACTTTATTTTAATAAAATGATTATTTTTCTTAGATTTCTTTTTTTTTTTTNGTTGTCACATATTATATGTATCTCTATTGTATTCTAAGACTGTCTCTATTGACTTATGGAGTTGTTAGTAGAAAAGTGTCACTTTTTATATCAAATTTTGTCACTTTTATGTATAAAATGACACTTTTGATAGTATATCATTTATAAAAATAAATGATATTTTTGTGAAAATTATATTTCTATAATTAAAAATGAGAAGAAAAAATAAATTTGTTGTTATACAAATACGAGCAAAATCTTAATTTTGATTAATCAGTCCAATTTTATATTTTCCTTGTTTTTGTTCCCCACGAAAAACAGAAAATTATCTAACTGCCAACAAAATTGAAAGGCCTACAATCCAATTTAACGGTTCCATGCTACCATCTCTTGTGTTGTCATTCTCACGCTTTCATATTCCTTTTTCTGCACCTTTTTCACTCCGCTGCCGTTCCTTCGCCACCACCGCCGCTGTTTCTCAGGTACATCCGCCGTCGCTTTATCTTTATACACAATTACATTATTTTGTATGCCAGATAACTGGACGTGTTCACGTGGATTGGATTTTCGGAGTGTGGGAGCTTGATTTCACTGTAATAAACTGGGGGTTTTATTAGTGGGTTTGCTTCTTAAATCATGAATCGGTTGCGATGGTGATTTTAATTATTTGTTATGTTCAATTTTGATGTAATGATGCTAAATCATAGAAATCGAAGTTCGCTCCTGCAATTTTTTTTAAAAAAAAAAAAAAAAAAGCAAAACCGATTCTTCAGCGTAATTATGCACATGATTGAGATGTTCTATATCTGGTGCTGCGGATTTAAAATATTGATTTACAGAGGGTTAAATTCTAGATGGGAGCCTCCCAATCTCAACTTTTTTGGCCCGAAATATAACATTTCTTAGAAGTGATTTTTAATTATCCTTCCCCAAACCAAATAGAGCTAAAGATTGAAAATGGAGTAATTTCCCTGTACTGTGCATCGTTTATCAACTTCTTGAGTATCAACTTGTTGTTAATGATTGCAGAAAGTATTTTGATAAAATATAAGGCCTTGTACAATGTGTTACTCAGATCAAGAGTACATGTGTGTAGATAGATGGATTGGTGTGCTTGGATTAAGTGATGCACACTGATAAAATCTGGGTTTAGCTTCCATAAATGTCTTTTTGCTCAGTAGTACACAATAGCATTAGTAGTAAGCTATATTACCATTATTGCCCTCATTCACTGTTTTATTATTCTCCGGTCTCGCTAATGGAACTTAACAGTTTTGACTGGTTATACTGTTTTATGAGGAGCTCATCAGCATATTCCCTATTAAACTCTTTTACTTTTTCTTTATCTTTTTTGCTTCTGCTCTTATTGTACGAATTCATAAAGTTTGCTTAAAATGGTTATTTAACTCAATTAATAAGCATTTAAACCCTGAGCTCTTTTGAACTTATCTGTTTGCAGAGTGACTCTACCCTTGACAAAACCATGGATCGTCTAGCTGGGAATGCACGTCTCATGATCGTCTCTGATCTTGATCACACGATGGTGAGTTTTAAGGATTCTTACTATTCAGTTTATTCGGATTTGTACTAAAGGTAGTTAGTCAATATTCCGCAGGTTGACCATCACGATCCTGAGAATCTCTCTTTGCTAAGATTCAACGCCTTGTGGGAAGCAAATTATCGTAACAATTCACTGCTGGTTTTCTCGACCGGGAGGTCGCCGACTCTGTACAAGGAGTTAAGGAAAGAGAAGCCCATGATAACTCCCGATATCACGATATTGTCTGTGGGGACTGAAATAACATATGGTAACTCTATGGTACACGATGATGGTTGGGTTAATATCTTGAATCAGAAATGGGACAGAAACATAGTGTCTGAGGAGACAAGCAAGTTTTCTGAACTTACTCTCCAGGTATGGCGGGGAAACATGCTAATATTAATCATGTACCTACAAGGGTGTTGCAAATATTAGTCCTGCAACTTTTGAAATTGCGGCTTTAGTTGTATATGTTTTGATTTTTTCTGCAATTTCTGTCCCTTAATTTGATTCATGAAATTCTGGTCCTATACAATTTAAGTTGGTGCTAATTTAGTCCTGAAGAGAAAAAAATGTTAGTTTTGCTGTGGGGCAAAATTGTTTGCAATTTCAAAAGTTATGGGACGAATATTGAAACATCCCAAATTTGCAATTTTCCCATGTATGGCCGCATTATTTTGTGTCAAATACAAATTGGCTTTTTCATGAGGATATTAATTTTATATAACTCTTATTGGATCATGCAGGCCGAGACAGAGCAGCGACCTCATAAAGTAAGCTTTTATGTTCAGAAAGACAAAGCCCAACACATTATGAATTCCCTCTCTGTCCGCCTGAAGCAACGCGGGGTATGATGAGTATTATTTTTCTCGATGCAGTAAAATATGTGTCAAATCTTGAAAACTCAGTTAATTTCTGTTACTTTTTTCTTTCCTGGTCTCACGACGCTTAACTTTTCCTTATTCATTTTTTAGTTGGACGTCAAGATAATATATAGTGGGGGAATGGACTTGGACATTTTGCCACAAGGTGCTGGCAAAGGGCAGGCACTTGCTTATTTGCATAAGAAATTCACGGCTGATGGTAAATTGCCTATAAACACACTTGTTTGCGGCGACTCTGGAAATGATGCTGAACTATTTACTATTCCGGATGTACATGGTGTCATGGTTAGTGTTTTACCTAACTTTGTCGAAAATATTTGTGTGGTGGATATTAAATTCTTGATAGGTCTGAGTTTTTTTTCTTTTTCATTTTTATAGGTCAGCAATGCTCAGGAAGAATTATTGCAGTGGCATTCTGCGAATGCAAAAAATAACCCGAAAATAATTCACGCGACAGAGAGATGTGCAGCTGGTATTATACAAGCCATTGGTCATTTTAACCTTGGTCCAAGCACATCTCCTCGAGACGTTATGGACTTATCCGATTCTAAGATGGAGAAGTTCGATCCTGCTTATGAGGTTGTGAAATTTTACTTGTTTTGTGAAAGATGGAGACGTGCTGAGATTGAAAATTCTGAGTTATGTTTGGAAAATTTGAAATCAGTTTGTGTACGTTTGTCAACTTTTACCTTGTTTGAATCTAATTCAATTTCTAGTTAAAAATTGCGTACTCGTGTGTATCCCTTGACTTTGTTGCCTGCAGTGTAAATCTGGAGGTTTTGTCCATCCGTCTGGAACGGAACAACCACTTCATGCCTGTGTAAGCTCACTGAGGACATGTTGGGGCGACAAACAGGGGAAACAATTTCGTGTGTGGGTAGATCAGGTTTTACCCACACAGGTCGGTTCGGACACGTGGCTCGTGAAGTTTAAGAAATGGGAGCAATCTGGTGAGGCTTGATTCCTATTTTCCACAATATATCACTATCTTAAAATATTTTTGCAAATTGGTCAATTTCTCAATGAAAATGTTCAAAGGTTAAAGTGTTTTTTTTTTATAAATAAAATTAATTATTATGGTTGTTATCATGTTATGGTGCTTTTGTAGGGGAAGAGCGGCAAGGTTGTCTGACTACGGCTGTATTAAGTTCAAAAGTAAGTGCATAATACTAATTTCTTATGCCAAGTTTTCTTTTCATACATATATATATATGATGTGTGTGTAATATATTTGCAAATTGGTTCCAGGATGTGAGTGTTGCAGATGGTCTGACTTGGGTGCATGTTCATCAGACATGGTTGGATGGAGCAGGCCCAGGCCCAAACATTCACTCAACTTGGTTATTCTAGATTGCTTCCGTTTTGCCATTTATCATCATGCCTAAATAAAAATGCTAATGCTATATTTATCAAGGATAATTATGGGGTATCTTTAGTGTGCCTTCGTCAACAAGTAATTGATGAGGGATAATTTATCTAATTGTTATCTTTATGTATTTATATATTTGATATCCTGTATAAAGGGAGTTTTTGATGAATAAGAGAAACATAATTTCTATTGTCTCCTTTATGTCTTCTTCTTTTATGATTTTTTTTACACGTTATCAGCACGAAATTCTAATATATTAAGAGTTATCGACAAATAAGCCTTCATAAGCAATGTAACAATTATATAATTTTCGTACGTCGAAAATTAACTGCGCTGGAAGTTAGAAAAATCATTTACTTGACATTTCATCTGTTGGATCGCGCTCCATTTTTACAAAACCTTCAAGACATGTCGAATTACATTCTGAATGTTGAAAATTGGATTAGGAGATTCGTGGGAATATATATTAAATATCGAACAAATCAAATTTTATTTTCAAAATTTTCTGTGCAGCGTTTTTCAAAATACGTTTGCACACAACTGAACTGTTGGATCATGCCGAAATTTGGATATATTATCACATACGTATAAACGTTCAATATGAACGGTGGAGATCTGTATATGATGTTCGTAGATTCCGATAATGAATTTTGAATAGAGTTGGTTATGTTTTTCGAAACTGTCTGCCCAATTTTTATTAAAAAAAATTGAATTACACACAAGCTACCGTTGGATGAAACTGAATTTAGGATATCATGCCCAAAACATAGTGGTTAAATCCATATGTTGGAGATCGAGTTTGAAGCTCTTTGTCATCAGACACATGTCACGGACAGACCTATTGCATAAATGAAAATCGAGGAATGCCCTATAAAAGAATCTTGTCTTTTACTCCAAGATAATTTTAATATCCCATCATTTATTAAATGCAAATAATAAATATTTGTTTATATGGATATGTGCCACGATTTGTATTAGACCTCAACTCAAGTTCTTATACAAAGCATGGTATATGTTACTTATGATTAAATTGTGATTGATATTTGTGCATGCTACGTTATGTACAATTTTGACAAATATTGAATTTTGTAAAACTTTAATGAGGTTCATAGAGTACATATTATATTGATTATGCTCTTCGACGGTTCTTACTTAGAAATAGTAAATGAAGTTACTTACATGATTAGATAAAAGATTGATCATGATTTTGCCAATCGGTTTAATTAATCAGAAATTTCGATGAATTGATAGTTTCATGTTGTTAATTCTCTTAAAACCGAAGTTTTATAAGCTACTTTATATATATGTATCATCGATTGTACATTTGCATATTTTCATGATAATGAAAGTTCATGAATGATACAAAATTGTATAAATAAGCCTTGTGACAAAGTATATTCACATAAAATCAAAGAAGAGTATGACATATATACTTCAAATCCATTATCTAAGGAAATTAATTGAACTAACTCAATCTAAATCCAAAATATTAGACTTAAAAGAAATTGAGTACTATCATTAGTCATTTGATGTATTACAATTCCACAATAATATCACCCTCCAACTCACAGCCGACAAAGAATCATCAAACTAAGTCAAAGTCAATTCTCCAATAAATTTGAGACTCCATATTTGACCCCAAATCTTATATTGGAAGTATATTTAGTTACAAACTTTCAATGAACTTTGGGATGTACTCTAAATGAATATTTTGGCAAGTTTACGAAACACAACTTCCAAACCTAAGAATTCAGTGAAAAGAGATTTGTTTGCTTGCTAAAAAGAGTCAAAAACTTTGATATGTTGCAACTCAAAGCACGTCTTACCAAATGTGAAAAAGAAAGTCACTTTAAATGACAATAAGTAGTTGAGAGATACGATCTCACTCTATTTTCTTTCAATGATTGAGTTGTATAATATTAATTATGACAATAAGTTATTCAGAGACATTACATTATTCTTCATAATACTAATGTTAGACCACCGGGTAAGGACATTTCTTGAGACTAACTAGGTTCGATATGAATAGTGAAAATAATCTCAAAGTAAAGGAGATGAGACATATTGATCCCTACCTATGTGGGAAGAATACACCACGAGATAGATGTAAGGGTTCATGGTATTTATTGATTGTGGTAGAAGTCGTGGAGGTTCTCCCAATGACCTTGTTTAGACAATATATATTCTCTATTTGACCAATCAAACTTATTTGTTTCTTTAATTACCATAAAACTTGTGAAAGTATAATGAATCGTTTTATTAGACTATTGTATTTGATCTTAAATTTTATTTTGAGTTAAATTTCTGTGATATTGCCTGATTCAAAATATTTAATTTTTCGTCTTATTGGTAAATTTTGGATTTCATTCTAAATTATTGAATGTAATTGAGTTTATTTACCACACATTTACATATACGGTTCAGGAGTAATACTATTAAGATATAATGTAACATATCTAGCACATAATGTAAAATATTAGATTAAAAAGTATGTCGTTCAAGAATCTCTGAAGAATGTGAGAATTTTTTGACAAATAGACAATTATTCACCATATTAATATTCATATATGACTATAGTGATTGTATCATCCTAACCAATCAAAGGGCTAGAAATTACCAAATTTTTGATGCCTAATGGCACATTGATTAAAGTCATAAAAACTCAGTACGAACCAATAGTCAACCGGACCTTGTTAAGTTTGATGATATTCATGTTGATGAGTATCATTGAGAAATACATTATGAGAATGGAACTATACCTTTAATTTATGTGGAAGAAGCACGTTTTAAAGAAATTAGTGAGTCAATCTAGTAGTTTTACTTTACTACCTTTTGATTGTTCAATCATAAGATATGACCAATAATAAACTCTTGAACACTGACTCATCAAGTTTTGAACGGCTAACATGAATACTTTGGTCGTAATATGTTGTTTAATTACATCCAGTGCATTCTAAAGTACCAGGAGGACCACAGACAATCATATCTCAAAGTTACATCTCTCGTTTTTTTTTTCAAACTTGTTCCCTAACAAAATTGTATGATTGAGACCAGCATATGCTAAAAATACAGAGTATAATATTCCATTCTTATAATTTATAATAAGTGGTACATGTGGACATAACCATTCAGTATGCGGACCATTCAAGTATTTTATGATTTTGGTCGATACTTCAGCACATATTGTTCATAAAAATATTGCATTTGCAAAACTCCTTACACATTTAGTATGATTAAGGACTCACACCCTTATAAAGCATCCAAGACTTATAATGCTAGAGAGTTTATCAAAAGTATTTGATATCTATTACATGTCAATCATGACCGATGTAAGATATCTTGTACCCTAATGTGCATATACAATAATCTCAAAGAAGACACAATAAGAAATGATAAGATAATATTTATGCGCACTCATATTTTTGTCTCTGCACAAGGTTATGCAATATTGCACATAACCCTTACTTATTCATTTATGAACCTCTGCTAACCAAATATTTTTGCGACCACTTGATAACTTTATATAAGCCTGATAAATCATACCTACGCATATTTGGTTACGTAGTATATGTACCTATTGCGCCCCCACAATGCATTCACATGGGTTTCTAAATACGAGTAAGTATTTATGTTGGATATGAATTTTTAACAATCATCTGCTATTTGAAACCTTTGACAGACGATCTTTTTACCGCTAAATCTACGAATTTGTCACTCTAATGAGACAATCTTCCCGTCGTTAGGGGGAGATAAGAAAAAAGTATTTTTTTTAAATGAAATGATAGGAATTATTTCACATATTGTCTTATTCCGATCCCCGCATTTCACAATGTAAAGTGAAAGTAAAGTAAAGTGAATGATTGATCTTCAAAGTATAAGAGACTTAATCTTTAAAGTGACGAGATCATATATGTACAGGCTGCAAAGGTTAAAAGTTCCCATAAGGGCACAATATCACAGATTAAGACATTTCAACCATACTTAGTAGAGGTGTGGTTGAGGTCGTGACCCCAAAAAGGAAATTGATACCCGCTAAAGGAATAAGAGGGCAAGTACGACACAACTTCAATTGATCATCAATGAAGATAATTCATCTCATGAGATTATCTCTAGTTATACTTATGTCCATGAATCATTACTGGAGGACTCTCCGATATTTTTTATGATTCCAGAGAATAACAAAATCTCAATGTACTATGAGAGTTTATATGAGTTGATAGAAAGATTTTTCACACACATTGACGATACACTGTTGCTCAAGGAATTATAGAGCACGATGATATCAAATCACGATCTATTGAAATATCAACAAAGAGAAAATTGGCCTAAATGTAAAGAATCAATCCATGTAGAACTAAATTCACTGAAAATAAGACAAATATTTAGTTTGGTAGTGCTAGCCTCACCAAGTGTAAAGACTGTAGGACATAAACAGAATTTTGTCAGAAAGCGTAATGACAAATATAAAGCCATGAGATGCAAAACTAGACTTGAAGCACAAAGTTTCTCACAATGCCCTGGAATTGATTATGAGGATTTGTACTATCTCATAATAGATATTATGACTCCAAAGACTTGAAAATGCAGCTTATACCTGTGGTTAAATTATATCTCTATTGGGATCATGATTTAGAGATATATACGAAAGTTCTTGCTGGCCTTTCATTGTCAAGGCAAGTAAATCTAAGACACGGAGTGCATTTGAAATTAAATTGAAATGTTCAGTTTATGGATTGAAACAATTCAGACGAATGTGGTATAACCGTATAAGTTACTACTTGATTGAGAAAAGATAATCTATGCTTGTGTTTTTATAAATAAGTTTTAAATTCGCAATTGTAGCTATATATGTCGATGATATGAACATAATATGCACTTTTAATGAAATAAGAGAAACCACTAGCTACTTGAATTCTTAATTTGAGATAATGAATCATGGAGAAATTTGGTCATGTCAAGACTTTAAACTAAAACCTGAGTTTGTGGAATACTAATTTCTATAGTTTACATATATCTAAAGGTGATGAGGTGATTAAACATGGATAAGTGCGATATTTTAGCACTCATGTGATTGGTTAAAGTGAAGATATAAGAAAATATCAATTCGTTAGTGGAATGAGGAAGAACTGGTGGGAGATGAAACTCTCTACCTATGTACAATATGCGAATTATTGTACCATTACTAATACACTTGACCAAATATTACTTTCTCAAAATTGTTTTCTTGATTTAACTAAAGAAAGTGCAATGTCATTGGAATGGAATCAAAATATATTTTGATACCTAAAAGAAACCATTGGCGTGGGTTTATTTTTCTATTCATAAATATAATCGGGGTTGCAGATGGTCTTGTAACACCATTTGACTTGGCACACGGGGGAGTGTTGAAGAAAAAATACAATTAGTGTGCCTTCGTCAATAAATAATTGATGAGGGATGATTTATGTATTTGTTATCTTTTTGTATTATAAAAATATGTATTTGATTCCCATATATAAATGGAGTCTTGATGAATAGGAGAACCCTAGGTTTTATCGTCTCCTTTATCTCTTCTTCTTTTATACTTTTCATTTTACATTCTTTTTTACATTTTTACAATACAATGTTTTTTTTTTTACATTTATATATCTTATTTTTACGACTCTTTATCTTCTAGTTCTATGCTTGCTCTTTTTTTTCCCTCAATTTATTCTTTCTCTTCTCTGCAATTTCCATTTTTCCATTTGTGTAAACTCACAAACCTATCTCCACTCTTCTAGTCCCCCAATCTCAAATTTAACAACTACGAATCCAAAATTACCAATTCACAAATCAGTTTATGTTCTCCATCTCCCTCACTCTTTGGCTTGTACTGAATCAAAATTTTTACACTTACTTTTTATTAAAATAAAAAGCTCGTCCGCAAGAGAACGGAGCATTTGTAAGTGGCAAGTTGGGCTCGAGTCGAATCTCTCGAGGAAGACTAATCGGAAGCTCTTTTAGTGTTTGATTTCACGAATGAGAAAATAAATAAAAAGCTAATCTAAACACACGAACCAAAGGGGTTTTGTTTGATCATTTTAGCAAACTACGAATTTAAAACTAATCTTTCTAAGAGGGCGTCAATCTCTACGCAAGAATTTAACTAACGTTTATAAAACTAAGCAATTGAATCAAAAGCTTTGAAAAGATTGAGAAAACGGTGGTCTAGAGCTCTAGAATCATCTCCACGACCTTTTGGCATTTCATCGAACACTTAGCCTACGAGCTAGGGTTGTCAATCCCAACTTGTAAATTAAGCATCAAATCATCCCAATAGATGGTTCTAAATGATTTCAGGCTCTAGACTCGTAAAGTTTAGCCAACAATCATCAACATGTTCGATATCATAAACCCAAAACAATACGTGGCGCGAGGTCTGGTCGGCGGCGAGCAGTGTACGGTGAATCCGGCCGTGGCGGCATGGATCTGGATTCTTGGTGGTTCGGGTCTAGTCCTGCCATTCGGGTTCAAGTACTTGGTTTAACAAGCTATAGCTCCAGGTTTTCTACTTCTAAATCTTGACTTGGTTTCGCTATTTGTGGTTTAATGGTGATTTGGGATTTTGTGTTTTACAAAAAGATGAAGAATGAGAGAGAAAATAAAACTTTTTAGGAGGGTATTTCCAACCCAAAAAATAATTATATTTGAAATCTCCTGCGACGCCAGAAAAATCTCCTGCGGCGCCAGGCGGGTATGGCCGGTGGGGGTGGGATGAGGTAGTGGTGGTAGTGTTGGATATTAATATTTTTATTATATTAGTTATATTAATATTACTTTTTAAAGGGGATAGCCTTGTGATTGTGTAATTAAGTTTAAACTATTTAACATATTATATAATTATTTGGAGTATTTGACAAAAGTATTTTCTCCCATGTAATATTTGTCATTTGACCCTTTATTATATAACTAAATCTGACCAAATGGAATCGAAACTGGATTAAAAACCGTAACCGAAACGGTAGTCAACGATTCAAAAACTAAAACAATGGTCAATGGTTTCGAAACCAAAATCGGAAGTGGCTTTAAAGGTTTCGGTTGCGGTTCCATATTTTTAAAAACTGTGGAACCAACTCGAAATCGGCGTTTCCTTAATATTTTTACTTATTTTAATTTTTTATATATTTTATATAATATATTATATTTATAAATAATATTATAAATTATATATATAGTTAAAAATATTATTTAAGAATTAAATAATGTCAAAAAAATTAAAAAGATAAAATAAAAAGGTAGACGGTTTTGGTTAAATCGTAACTGGAACCGGAACTGAAATCGTTGGTTTTGGTTTTGGAATTGGAATTGGATAAATCAAACTGGAACCAAAACCAGTATCGCCAGTTTTGGTTTTGAATCAAAACCGTAAGGCCACGGTTCTGGTTTGATTTATCCAATTCCAATCATAACCGACGCCTTTGGCTTGAATTGAATCAAAACCGAGAACTGATAGTTTTGAAACCTATTAGAGAGCGACCTGATAACTTCAGGTCGCATGAGTGCCGACCATACAGGTCGTATGAGAGGTCGTCATAAGGTCTCTCAAGAAGCTAGCAACAAGTCTCACGAGAGGTCACGAAAGAGTCCGCTGCCATTGCTTGGGACCTACACTACGTCAGATTATGTTAGCCTTAATCTAGTACATATAACCTAATACAGTAGATTGTACTGTAGCATTACTGTCCACATATTTTGGGTAGTCATTGTCAAATTGTACTGTAGCATTTCTAACCACATATTCTAGGGCAATATTAGTTAGGTACATTACTATATGTAGTTGTATACTCTCTGCTATAATCAAGAAGACGTGATTGAATGTTTATACTGAAAAACTAATATCAGTATGAGATCGTCACTGGCTATAATGAGCTCATTGTCTTCTTTCATGGTATCAGAGAATGTTTTGGCCTGACTCTGAATACCTCTTCCCTCTTTATTCTTCTATTCCGTTCTCTTTTATCATAGGGGATAACACCACTCCCTCACATGAGGCTCAGTCGAGCTCTCATCCAATAATTCCAATAATATACTATATTCATAAATTTCAAACTCATCTATTCAACCACAAACTCAGTTGTTTCAATCAAATTAAATGATTCAAATTACTATGCAAGTCTATACAGCGGACAGAGGATACGGCCTTGAAGGCTACCTTACTGGAGAAATCAGACCTCAACCTCAGATCGCAGAAGGCTCTGTCAACCCTGAATCCCCATTTTAGGTTAGGCAAGATATACTGTTAGCATCCTGCCTTCTCTCTTCTCTATCTGAAAATCTACTTTCTATGATGATTGGCCTTGCATTCTCAATAGAAACTATCTTTTCCAGCCAAACTGCAACAAGAAAAATGTAGTACAAGATGCATATCTCCTCTATCAAGAAAGGGACCATGAACATTAGGGATTATATCAGCAAAGTAAGAACCTACTGCGACATGCTAGCTTCTGCTAGCCAACCAATTTCTGAAGAAGATCAAGCAATGCATGTTCTCAGTAGCTTAGGAGGAGATTTTAACCCAGTGGTTGTAGCAGCTACAACTAGAAGTGACTCCCTCACTCTCAGAGACATCCTACCTATGTTACTGAGCTATGAAACAAGACTTGAAGCTAGAAACTCCTTAAACCTCATCAATACAAAAGGGTCAAGTCTTACTATCAATGTTACTACTCAATTCTCTAGTCAGAGAAGAGAAAGTTGGACCACTGCAGGAGCTAACAGAGGAAGAGGTCAGCAATTTAGAAGAGGTGGCAGATGAAGGAGCAATAACTACATAGGAAGATGTGGAAGAGGTTTAAGAATTGCAACATGTCGCCTTGTCAAATTTATGGTTACACCAACCACTCAAAATTGATTTATCTTCTTTTAAGAAAAAATCATTAAATTAAAAAATCCAATTACACCATTCAAGCAGATCAAATGTTAGAGGGAGTGGAGAGAATTTCAGTTGATCTTTTTTGTTGAGAATATGGCGTTGGACGAAATACCCGATAAGATTAGGGGCTTCCCAATCGAAAATTGTCCAAAAATAAACATAAATTTATTTTAAAACATAAATTCCTAAACCTATATGAATTTTTTGGTGTTTGTTTCAATCCATGACTTTGTACACCCAAAACATAAATTTAATTATGAAAGACCAAAAAGAAAAAAAGAAGATTGAATAGTAGAGCATAATCTTATTTTCTTTTTGAAAAGTGCAACCTATATTTCTTCCTTTATCATTTTTTTGGGTTCCATCTTAAAGTAATCAAAAGAAAACAACAAAAAAAGAATCCGATCCCAACTGCTCTATGTTTTCCCATTATTTTGCACTTTATATTTAAATGCCTCATCCAACTAACTCCTCCTCCTCCTCCTCCACCACCCCATATAAATTAAACAAATCTTGGATCTCACTCCACACTCTCCTTTTCCCAATCCCAACTATAATAAGTCTATAAATATAAGAAAAATTCTAAAATTTCATTCCAAACGAGAAAAAAATGGATCTAAGGTTACTCTACGGGCTGCTCTTCCTCTCTTTCTCCACCACTTGCTTCCTCGGCCTACACTTCATTCTCCAGCCTGTTTTTTATTTCACCTCTTGAAACCGCCGCCGTGTCCCTGGTGGTGCAATTCAAGCCAAAGGCGTCGGTTATGGGTCAGTTTCTTGATTACGTACACGTGTACAACATATATGCGATACTACTATGTACTATGGTAGGTAGATTGAAGATTGTGTTATTACTTGAAAAGGAGATTTTTGGACTGTAATACTTTTAAGCTTTGAGTAGATCAAGTCCATTAATTTGGATCTAGTTTTTTTTTTTTTTCATTAGTCTCGTTTAATGTAATTATTGGTTGATGAATTAATGTTGCTTTTGCTTGGGTCAATGAGACTCTATCACCGCCTTGTATTGATTACTAGTTTATTTGAAATCGTACTTCAGATGGCTTTCCCCACCAAATTAATTAGGATGATATATTATTATTATTATGCATAAATTTGACAATTTATGCGCTCATATATTTATATCCAATCTCTTAATAGAATTCTTGCGTTAATATTAGTATTGTGTTAAAATATTGTAATGAAAGATGGGTCTTGTATAATACCCAGTGAGTGCTATAGTCTTCCTATCTAGTTGTATTGCTTCATTTGTAATTCATTAGGTCTTAAATCATAATTATGCTAATATTAGGGCTCCATAATAAGTTCAACTATATTAATTAGAACTTCCTTCTAACAATATAATATCAGTTTTAATAACAAACCGATAAAAGGCTGAAATTTCTTAGTGAGACAAGATTGATCAATTAAAATGTAAAACAGGCTCTTCATATATGAAAGGGATTTCATAAACACCGTGTTCCCACAAATATAGTGTAATATTTTATTTTTGTTCTCTTATAATATAGTTTAGTTATTATATTTAATATATTTTTAATTTTTTATTTTTATACATACTTTTAATTAATATGACATACTAATTTTCTACATGCTAAATTACAAATTGATGATTACAATGTAAAATTATATTATTCCAATAATAAATATACTAATTTCAATACGATTTTTATAAGTATTAATTGTCATTAATAAATTCAAAAATGATATAATTAAAAAATACTAATTAAATTATATAAATTACTTATTTTTTAATTTGTGTGAAATCAACCGTGAAACTATTATTTTGGGATGGAGGGAGGGAGGGAGTAATATTTTTTTTAAAATATTCACTTTTAAAATTTCTTATGAGAAAAAAAAAAGACGTTTCTTACACTTGATCTAGTCTTGAGATGTACAAATTCGTCTTAATATTGGCGGTCCCGTATTCATATTTATTGAGGTGGGTTCAATTCTCAATCTACGAGTTACACAATTATTAAATGTTGAAGTACCATCCTACTAAATTTTTAGAAGTTTTTAATAATGTTAGTACTCGTTTTTTGCGCTTTCAAGGAGGCCAAATCATGGACGGTTGGGTAGACAATGTATACCATGCATTTGGTGCGTGCAATATAAAATTCATTTGCTTTTTTATGTAATCAATACGAATATTTATGTAGAAATACATATGTTGCGGATGATAAATATAATTTTATTAAAAATATTTTTTTGTCATAAATCATATTAATTACACACGGTGGCGGAGACAGAATTATAAATTTACTCGGGCTGAATTTCTTTTGCTGGCACCCTAACTGTTTGTAGATCCTAAATCTAAATTATAAAATAAAAAGGAATAAATAAACAAAATAAAAACCAAAAACAACTCCATTTTCTTAAAAAAAAAAACTAAAAAACAATCCTAAAAAATAATGAGACAAAAACTGAAAAAAAAAAAACTAAAATCCTAAGAACCCGTAAAATGTAAATATTCTTGCATTTATTGCTACTGCACTATTCATTCTAGTTCCTACRGCTTTTCTACTTATCATTTACGTAAAAACAGTCAGTCAAAATGATTAATTCATTTGAATTTTCAAATGAATTTGAATGAAACTTTCCTTCCGAGTTRTTATCAAAAATTGACGAAGTCAAATGAAACGGATTTTCAATTTCACGTCTTCATTTAAATGAATTGAGCGGACGATAATTAGAATTGGCAGTATTCTAAGAGATAGATAGTATGCTCCTAAAAACAAACCTTATAAAAATAGATATCCCCAATAAGATAAACTAAATTAAAAAAAAAGAAGAATATATAATTTAAATTATTAATTACAATTTTGGAACTATAATTTAGAATTAGGATATGAAATAATAAATTTTAAAGGTTACTTATGGTGGATTTACCATAAAATGGACCGATAGAAAGTGAGTTCCAGCGATTCGGCATCTTCATCATCATCTTTTATATTTTGTTGAAATCATTATTATTTTTTTCACAATTAGATAAGAAGACCATATTCTTGGACATTTTTATTTTAACTATATTAAAAAAAAAAGCCTTCTAATTAATTGGGTTAGGTATAATTAAAGCACTAAAGCCTTCTTTGTTTAATTGGGTTGGGAAGGTTTTGGTGGGCTTCTTTTCTTTTTTTTTTTTTTGGGCAACAAAAAAAAATGTTTTTTGGCAACAAAAAAAAAAAGAATATTAATGTAAAATACATATATGGAAAAGGGATCAAATATAAAAGGTAGAATAGAAGAGGCCTTACACATCGGAACCTCCACTGTGTAATCAAAAAGACAGTTGATTAATTAGTATTTTTCTTCATAATATTGCAAAATTTAATGAATCAAAACAGACCGGGCTATTGCTAATTGGGCTGGGATTACATATGAAAAAAAGATGAGTCCACCAAGCATAACAATTAAAACTACCCGGCTGCAGCCCGGGTTAGGCTACGTGTGCCTCCGCCCCTGATTACACAAAGTACTTATATTCTCATGTGAATTATATGTATCCCTCACTCATAATATGCATGTACATATAAGCAGGAATTTCTACTGTTATGAAAAAAACTCAATATAAAATATACATATACATCATACATCATATTCATATTCATTACACAAATACGTATTTTAATGGGATAATTCCCATATAATATACTTTAGATCATACTCAATTCCCAAATAGTCCTTTAACATTATTCATACCCATTTAATCCAAATCTTCCCATTAAATCAAAATTATAATATAAAATGTCAAAAATACCCCAACACTCAAAAATATTGAATTAGGGAAAATTATATAACCTAGATCCCTCCCCCTCTCCCCCGGCGCCGACTACACCCTCTCCTTCTCCCTTGGCTCCCAAACAATCTCCCTTTACATGGACACCGGCAGCGACGTCGTTTGGCTCCCCTGCCACCCCTTCGAGTGCATCCTCTGCGACGGCGAGTATTCCACCTCCGCCATCCCCCACCGCGGCCCTCTCAATCTCACTCTCACCCCCGCCGCCCCCACCACCTGCAAGTCCCCGCCTGCTCCGCCGCCCACTCCTCTCTCCCTCCTCCGACCTCTGCGCGATTGCCAAGTGCCCCTTCGAATCCATCGAAATCAGCGACTGCAAGTCCCATCCGTGCCCCCCCTTTTACTACGCCTACTAGGCCCGGCTGCAGCTCGACTCGGCCGATGGCCTGGATTGGTGTCGTTGTGTCTGTCGCCTTTCTGGAGTTTGGTTTAGTTTGGGAAATTGATGGTTGTTGCAGTTTTTCGGGCTTGGAAAACGGAGTTGGCGATTTTGTGATGTTGGCAGGGTGATGTTAGGGTTCGACTGAAGGTTCGTGTTTGATGGTTCTTCTATATCCGCAGTCGGGAATGGCGGAGATGGCGTCTTTGGTGGTTTGGGCGGAACTTTTGTGGCTGTTTGGGTTTTGTCGGTTTTCCTTCGTTGGCGGCTGAAAATGATGGTTGTGGGTGGCTGAAATTGGAGAGTGGCTCGGCGCATCGTGGTTTCGGCGCACGGGGGGGACGCTAGATTCGCCCAACTCGTGATACAATTGTTTTGTATAAGTAGTTTGGATTATTACAAACTACTCTACCGTTTTATAATTACAAACTGTTAAGTAGTTTGGAATTCTGTGTTATGTATTCTGGATTTGAATTAGTAGTTTGGAATATGTAGTTTAGATTTGAAAATGCATTCTATGTAGTTAGGGTTAGGTAGACCATTAATGTTAAAGTTGGAGTTGATGAAAGTGTATCTTATGAAATTCCTTAATGTAGTATAAAATTTCTCAATGTAGTATGATTATTTTCTATGTAGTTTGGAACTTGACGATCAATTACATGATATAGTTTTGAAATTTAATCGAGTAGTTCTAAATTTGTTCGAGTAGTTTTGAGATTTGCACGAATAGTTCTGAATTTTTGAAGAATAGTTTGAAATTTACATGAGTAGTTATGAATTTACATGAGTAATTCTGAAATCTACACGAGTAGTTCTGAATTTACGTGAGTAATTCTGATTTTTTCACGAGTAGTTCTAAATTTACATGAGTAGTTCGTCAATTTACACGAGTAGTTTTGAATTTCACACGAGTAGTTTTGAATTTCACACGAGTAGTTCTGAATTTACCTGAGTATTTCTGATAGAACATAAGTAGTTCTGGATTTTACACGAGTAGTAATGAATTTCGAAGAACAAAATAAAATATTTATAAAGGGTAATTTAGTACTCTTATATAATTTTTGGATTAAATGGGAATTTGAGATTTCAATGGCCTATTTGGGAAAAAATATTTCACTAATGGTATATATGGGAGTTATCCCTATTTTAATCATATAAAGTATCCATATGCCACATACATAAATACAATCTCAATACAATTAATCATACAAATAATGTTTATATTCACACATAAAAAAATAATCATACATATTCATTATCAAAATATTAAAGTAAGACCGAGTACATTATATATACACTCATATGGAGAATATGAAGGGCTTGGGCCTGAGTAATCGAAAGGGTGGGCCCATTCTCGACCGCTCAGAGCATACGGGTCATCATGAGATGGAGGAACTCGATAATCGAAAGGTGGAGCGTATGGGTCATCATAAATCAAGGGACCCGATAGCTTGGAGGAGTGGTGTAGAAATCTGGGTAATCGGGAGTTTGGATATAAGGGTCATCATATGGCAAACTAGCTCGAGAGTTTGCCATCTTCAGTTGGATTAATCTCGGATCTTCAAAGATGCAGGATGAGATTTTCAGTGTAGCTACAAATCACAACACTCAATAAACGAGATTAAACGTACCGGCAAGAAACAAGACAATTCATATTATACAATAAACGGATATGAAAAGCAAACACAAAAATGAGCGACCTTTAGCCTTCCCCGGCAACGGCGCCAAAAATTGATAGGAGATTTCTTAGCACTCTAATTTGAAATTGGTTTTGAGAAATTGTCTCCGCAATAATACGGAGTCTATTGTAGAGAAGTAAGTTGATCCCGAGTCGTTTCTCTCAAGGAAGGCTAATTGGAGCTATTTCTCGTTTGATTTTCGTGAAGTAAGATAAAACTAAACTAACTATTCTAAATAAAGCATAATTCACTTTGGTTTGGGTTTTTGAAAGCTAATCAACTAAATTCTTATTCTTATTCCAAAATTGACATTATTGCACGGAATTCTTATTCTTCACGCAAGTATTGGGCGACCTGGTACCGTGCAAACTGAGAATCTGTCAGAAAAATGGTACGGGGTGAAAAATACAACTACAAACACAAATTCAAAACATATAAAAAAAATGTGGAGGTGATGAATGATTGAACTCATATAAACAATATAAATAAGAAATAATAATAATACTAATTAAAAAACTATACACTAATTTCAAATAACACTCAGGAATCACAATTTAAATGCTCCACTCCCCAACAACGATGCCAAAATTTGACCGGGCATCGCATTGCGGCAAATCTAATATTCATAACTTTCCTTCTTTTCCTCCACTAACTAGTAATAGCGGTTAGTAATGGCCAATCTCACGAGAAGTGTGAATTAATATTATAATAATCTAATATTAATTGCAATAATAAATACTACTAATGAAAGGGGTTTTGGAGGCTTCTATATAAAATAAAACCAATCATAAATAATAATGATAAAAATAATATAGAGAAAGCTTTAGACCACGGTTCCGTTTACACGCTCGCTCGATTAAATCTAATCAATTTTGATAGTTGATCCTACTATTTTCAATAATCACTATTCCTAAATAACAAGTTCTTTTATTTAAATTTTCTCTTACGGAACAATTAACCAAAATAGGCTCTTCTATTAAATGTAACTATTGGACAACCTATAATAAGCTCTCTAGATTTAATACAATAGTAACTTTTAAAACTAGGAAAATAGGCTAATCTAAGTATTAAACTCATATGTTCGAATTAACTTAGTTTGTGTTATCCCTAATGGTGCGAATATTAGTTGATACGAACGAATCAAACACCACAACAATTATGGATCGGAGGTTCAATTTAGTGATTGACATGCAAAACCTAGTTTAGGTGATCAAGCTAGAAGAGGTAAAAACGCATTATGATTAGATAAACATAACAACACAATAAACTCTATAGAATAATATAAAATCATCACGGGAATTAATTAAAATATAATCGAATCATTAGAGTTCAACTTCCTCAGAACTGGAATAAATATACTAGATACACATATCGTTCATGAAAATAATCATGATTTTATAACACGAGTAAATAAAAAGAGTTAGAAAACAGATATCCGTGTGTGTTTGCGCTTACTGCTCTCTTCACTTGTGAAAGTCAAAGTCACCTAGCTGCTTATTCAAATTCTGCTTATAAGTCTCACGGGTGCCTCCCTTTTTATCCTTAATGTGCCTTTCATAATGTAGTCAAGGAAGTTTGTGGTGGACAAAGCCCTCAACTTCTTGGGCCTGCATGGGCCATGGGAAGATTCTCTTCTAAATTGGGATAGTATGGGGTGACCCAATACCAGCCCGATTAACGTCTTATTTACCATGAAACCCACGTCGGCACGAGCGATGCAAGGCTTCGTGCTTCAACCTCTAAAATGTCTAAAATATTTCAAATTAAATATAAATCATCACATGAGAGCACATCCACCTAGATAAATAGATAAGTAAGAAAATACATAAGAGCGACACAAAAATGGATAAAGTATAATATTAAACTATTATTTGATGCACATATTCCGTCTTATCAAGCTGATTTATCATATTTACATTACTCATTAATTATACATCATTGATCACTATAGAATACAACCTTTCTCATAATATCCAACATTTACACTACACACTTGCTTAGATATTTAAAATATATCGAGAAAACATTTTTGGCATAATTTTGGGGGATCGATTGATTAAAATTTGTGATATCGTGATTAATATTTTAGTTTTAATTTAGACATTCTTATATTTGATTTATTTTGAGTTTTTATGTCTTTTTGGGATCTTAATTGCTTTGTTGTCTTAGGTCTACATTTAGAGTCTCTTGATCTCGAGATGGAGGCTACTTGTAGTCAAAATAACTCGAATAAAATGAGAGAGAACATATCTGAAACCAATGATTCCTTGTGCTTCACTCATAGTAAAAATCTTCACACGATGCAATTGAGCAATCAATGTCTATTTGAAAACTCTTTCAACCCTCATTAGATTGGAACTACGAAGAAGTTAATGGTCAGAGAATTTAAGTGAACACCTTCAAATTGAAATTGGGGTTAGTATCTATAACCTAGAAAAACCAATTTCGTGGAGGTGTGAGTGAGGATCCAAAACGTGCATCTGGTGTAAATCATTAAGATTTGTGGGACAATAAAAATGAATGAGTCAAGATGTATCAGAAATTTCTCTTCAATTTCTTCCCACCAAGTGTAAAGCTAAAGCGTAAGAGAAAAGATCACTCGATTTTGCCAGTTGGATGGAGAACCATTGAATGAGGCATGGTAGAGGTTTGAGAACTTTTTATAAAGTTTACTGAACATGATTTCTTGGATGATCATCAGGTGTGCTACTTTCACAATAGGCTAAGCGGCCAAACAAAGACGATAGTTGGTGCCTCGTCTAGAGGTGCATTAATGGCAAGATGCACCGAAGATGTGATGAATATATTAGAATGGATGGTAGATAACAGATACCAATAGCCCGTGGAGTGGTCTATGTTGAGGAAGGTAGTGGCTGAGTCTAAGAATGATCCAATAATTACGTTGACTGTACAAATGGAAACCATTACTAGTAAATTGGACCAGATTATACCAACAAATTCAAATATATCATTTGGCCAAATTAATGGAGCCACCATGCAAAATTTAATAGAGGATGTAAATTCCTTGAGCCAGAGGAATCTCTCCAACTATCTAAATAATATAGGAGGTAATGAGTATAATCCGAAGATGATAAATCACTCCAATTTTTTGTTTGCTAATTCGAACAATGCACTTCAACCTCTGTTAGGATTTTCAGTGACTAATAGAGTGATTGACGAGGAAAAAAAATAAGCCTTGAAGATATGTTCAATTATTTTATGGGTGAAATGAAGTCACGTTTTGGTAAAGATGAAGCAAAGCTAAGAAGAATCAAGGTAAACTTAACTGAAATTAATGGGTCAGTTGGGACCCATATAAAATCTCTTGAGACCCAAATCTCTCGGTTGGCTACTATCATGGGAAACCAACATAAAAAGGGTCAATTTCCTAGCAATACAGAAGTTAATCTAAAGGAGCAGTGCAAGGTCATTCATCTAAAAAGATGGTCCAAAGATGGTGGATATAGAGATCGGAAGAGTTACAAAGGAAGAGGAAAATGTGAACGAGGAGCAAATTGATGAGGAAGAGACGCAAGGCGTGAGAGAAAAATGGGCTGAGAATCCTAAATCTACTTTTGACTCTCTTACTCCTTCTATTCCTTTACCTTTCCTTTAATGTTTACGAAATGAAAGAATTTGATGACTAGTTTGCAAAACTTCTTGAATTTTTAAGAAAATCCATACCAACATTCCTTTTGTTAATCCTTTGTAGAAAATGTCAAATTATGCAAGGTTTTTGAAGGTCGTGATAGTGAAGAAGGAGAAGCTAGGAGCGTACGAGATAGTGAATCTCATTGAAGAATGTAGCATAGCAATACAAAAGAAGATAAGGATCGAGGTAGGTTTATGATTTCTTACATTATTGGTGGAGCTTCAATTAAGCGAGACTTGTGTGATTTTTGGAGATCATAAACTTGATGCTATTATTGATTTTTAAGAAGTTGGAGATTGGCACTATCAAACCCACTACGATTGCACTCCAAATGGAGCACAAGTCCTTGAATTTTCTTTCTCTAACTTTGATTTTATTTATTTGTATATATTTAATTATGTGAGTTCTTTTGATGCTATGTAGGAAATTCCAAGGAAAGGAGTAAAGTTTGTGGATTTAAAAGAAGAAAAAAGAGCTCAACAAGGAGGGGAAGAAGGCCCTTAGTCTTGAATTGAATCCTTTATCGTAACATTTAATGTATGCTATCCTCGGTGAGAATGACTGATTCAAACTTTTGTGCACCTCTCTTTAATATATTTTAATTTAAAACACGCAAGCTTGCTCGCAAGAGAACGAGGGAGCTTGTAGAGTGGAAAGTTGACCCGTGTCTATCTCTCGAGGACAACTGTACGGTATCTCGGATGTTTTTCTCAATCACAATTAAACATATAATTCATACAAATTGGGGTTTTTTGGGGGGTTTTGATTTAATTATAAACTAAGGATTAAAGCAATATTAAATTTAAATTAATTAACTTTAACTAAATTACCAACTAGAATTTAAAAGCAATAATTAAACTAAATCAAATTACTTAAACCTAAGAGCTAAGAAATAATTAACCTAGTAATAAAACACAGCGATGATTTATTATTCAAAACCCAATCAATTCTCATGAATAACGTAAACGAATCTAGAAACATGAATATAAACAACTATCATGAAGCAATTTGATCATAGGAGTTTCAAATGGGAACTAAAGCATAAATCAATTCGCATAAATAAACTTGATGAATACAATATCCAAAACTCAATCATAAACTAATTAAAAACTGAAAGTAAATTGCTTTGATTGTTCAACAAACCAAAGTTCATTAATCAATTCAAGAACGTAAAGTAAACTTAACTATCTAAGCTTTAGATCTAAGAATTAAACTAAGAAAGCAATAAAAAGGATAAGAGAACTTATTAGATCTACTAGGTGTAGAAAATTCTCCAGCTATTCCGGAGCTAAAGCGTTGATCTTGGACGAAGATTGAATCACGAACGTAAAATCAAAGCTTTGGACTCGTGGTTCTTAGATCCTTGATCTAGATCTTGAAACCTTGTTATGAGATGTGGAAATATGTTTATTCTAAGCCTAAATACCCTAGGATGGCATGTGTCTTCAGGGAATCCGAAATATGTAAGGTATTTATAGTTATTTCATGACTTGGAGCCTAAGAAAACCTAAAAACGTGTTTTAGCAGCGAGCGTCGACTTCGCGTCGACCGACGCGGACAGGGGCTCGGCGTCGACGCTGCCGGTGCGCTCATGTCGACTGACGCGGTCATGGATCGACGCAACAGAGAGTTTCATCGGCATAGCGTCGACATAGTGTCGACCGTCGTGGGTCAGGGTCGCGTCGACGTAGCGTCGACTATCGCTCGGTTGACGCTACTTGCTTAACGTCTCATTTTATCGATCTTTCTGCTACTCTTTCACCAGAAAGCTCGTTTTCGACTCTCAAACATCAAACTTCATCTATTTACGCACTGAACTCTTCCGGTTACTTAACTGTAAGGTGAAAAACTACGAATAATCACCTATTTATATTAATTACGATAAAAATACGGTAAAATAAGCTGGAAGTATAAAAATACGGAATTAAGCTTAAACTATCCAACTTATACCAAAAACAAATTGAAAAATGAACTAAAATATTGATAAAAATAAGGACAAATATGTGTTAATCAACTACCCCACGCTTTATTGGTTTGTTCGTCCTCGAACAGACGATAAATTCAAAGTATAAAAAGAAAGAAAATCAGCTCAAGCAATGAGTCATGTCGTGCTACATACATAATTTTGAAAATATAGATACAAGTCGCGCAACTTCAAACACTCCACCCTTATTACATTATCGCTTCAAAATCAAATTCATGCATCCTCTCAAAAGGGAAATATATATGTGGGTGTTCGCTCATAGCACTCAAGCATTGCTGCATGGGACGTGTATGCACTCAAATCATGCAAATGCAAGTACAATAAACAAGAACGGAAAATCAATCTCTTTTCAATCGCAAATTAAGTGTGTTATCAAACTAAGAATTAAAAAAGGTCTTTTCGGGTTGTAATTAAGGCTCTTTGGACGGGTATGGATATATAGGTCGTGTGGCTAACACACGATCTAACGTGATCAATAACTCACCAAACTATTCTAATCACAAAGTAATGTGCTTCACCTCATTCAAAAATAAAATACCTCACTAAACACTCATAAGTAGCCTTTAAATTGGGCTATTTCTCAATTCGATACTCTAAAACCGACTGTAAGCTCGAACCACTTAAATAATATAGAAGCTCATAATATGCTTCTCTTCCAAACACAACTCTTGCCTCTTAAACATTAGGCTTCATAATAAAATAAATAATAAACACAAGCCTTCTTTAGCGCGTAGGCAACACAATTCACCGCCCTTTTTTTTTTCTCTTTCATTTTATCCCCCTTTTATTCTTTTTTATGGGGTCTTTTTCTTTTTTTTTTGAAGGATGGTGATCCTTTATTACAACATTTCATAAATTTCTGATAAAACTTCCAAAACACAACTAGCCAATAAAAATAACTAACTCCTACCCCACGCTTTTAATGATTGTAGGAGTCGACTAAAAACACTCATGGCTAATGGAAATGGATTATTTGTCTATGATTGACTCATTCAAAATTTATAGTGGCTAATATATATGGATATGGCCGGAATAAGGGTTTTTTGTGTGCCTTAACAGTCATTTTCAAAAGTCAACTACACACAGCGATTTCAAAGAGATATCAATCAAAACTCATTCAAGTACATGCAATGATGATAATCACTCAGGCTACTCACAGGCTTTTTGCATGAAAAGTTTTGAATTGACGCTGCTTTTAAGGTTTTGCGAAATTAATTGCGTCCAAGTACCATTTTACAATATATAGATAATAATTTTGAAAATTTTGTTAATAATTAGATTTATTCTAATCAAAGATTGTAAATTAGATTTATTCTAATTAATTGGTACATCGACAATTCGTGTTAACGAATTGTATAGGTTCTACGTGTCGTGTAGATAATTATAGCCTTTTGAATTTCTCAATTCCATTTATTGGTGAGTGAGAAATGGTGTTTGGAAGTTAGATAGGTGCTTTTAAGCCTTATCGTTTATCCCACATTGATAGTTATCCAATGTGGAAGGGAGTTTAAAAGTGTTTAACTTTTAATGATTGGACATCAAGTGGGCCCAGTGGGTTGTGTGGACTTTGTGTAAACGAAGCTCACGCGGGCTCTTGGACTTGGGTTCGCCAGTCCGCCTTCGGCGAAGCCGATGGCGGAGCCGAGCGGATCCGAGCCCGAGCCCGAGCCCGAACCCGGTCTCGGACCCGGACCTCGGTCCTGGGCTCTGGGACTGGGCCTTGGCCTGGGACTTGGGTTTTGGGCAATTGGTCCGAATTGGCTGGTCCGATTGAAATGGTCCTGGTTCTGATTCAACCCTAGCTAACTTTTAGCCACGTGCGGGTTTAACACCTGAATCAAATTTTGTAACTCCTGACCAATCAGGTCAAAAGTCAGACGTTTCCAAAACATTTGAATTCAAACATGCATTGTATCTGCACGCTGAACTCGTCCAGGTTCATGCTGCCAGATGACTGCTTGTTTGAATGACTTAATGACTCCTTTAAGGACGTCATTAAGTAGGCTGTAACCTCCCAGGTAGCAACCCTATAAAAGGGTGAGTGGCTCCAGTTCATTTTAGTTTCCATACACCTGAAATACGAAAAATCACCTGAGCATTCTGCATTACCATATATCTATTTCTGCACTTTAATTTTTTACATAGTTCAGTCCAGATTTTCCCAGTTCGTCGGAGCCCTGATACTTACGGTGCTGTGATATCAGGGACGTAGTCGTTTTATCTTTGGGGACGAATAGCCAAAACCGAAGGGCACTACCGGGGCTATTTCGTCTTGCGGACAGAGCACGGCTCGACTCGACTTGATTTTTACTTTCTGTTCTATTATTTCTTTTTCCAGTTTTAGAGTTTCACTGTTTAGTGCTCGAGTTTTGTAACTATTTTTCTAACAATCGCAAGACGAAATATTCTGTAATTTTTTAATATTCTGTAATATCCCTGACTGGAAAAGGATGTCAACCTTAAGCACTCCGACGAGCGACACTATCCCGGCCATCACCTCCACCCTTTCGGTGACGAACACTGCCCCCGCAGTCACGAACACCACGACGATTGACATGTCTACGCCAATCTTGAACACCACTCAGGATGAGATCATTCTCAACCCAGGAACACTCGATTTCTTACTTGAGACGTTGACGAAGCGCATGGCTCAGTCGAACTCATCCACAGCTTCGGCTGTTGGAACGATCCCTTTTGGGATAGGGACTTCGGTCCAAACGATGCCAGCTCTGGCTGTGACCCATCCCATTGGGATGATGGGAACTTCGGTTCCGAGTTTGTTTGCAACTGCTCCCCAAACAGACTCAACTGTTTTGAATACCCATTCAACGGGTTCGGTGGGGACTTTTGTACCAACGATGAACACGCCGGTGCACTCCTCTCGGATCATGCCCGCGGCGAAGAAGTCTCCAAAATTCAATGGGGAAGGCTTCAAGAGGTGGCAACAAAAGATGCTGTTCTACCTCACGATGCTTGGTTTCGCCAACTTCGTGAAGGAAGATGAACTACCTACTCCGGACAAGGACGAGACCAGTTTCCATGTTCACACTGCCTATGATAATTGGCACAATGGGGACTATCTATGTAAAGGTTTTCTTTTAAGTAGCCTAGAAGATAGCCTGGGTAATGTGCACTCGGATGTAAAGACCTCCAAGAAAATTTGGGAGGCACTTGAGAAAAAATATAGTTCCGACGAGGCTGGAATTAGGAAATTTGTAGTCACAAACTTCATGGACTACAAGATGGTGGACTCTCGCCCGGTTATAGAACAAGTTCAAAAGTTCCAAATGCTGGTGAATGATGTCCACGCCGAGGGGATGATTCTCCCGGATGCTTTCACGGCTGCTGCCATGATTGACAAGCTTCCACCAAGCTGGAAAGACTTCAAGACGTACCTCAAACATAAACGAAAGGCGATGTCTCTTGAAGACGTTATCCGGAAGGTACAAATTGAATCCGAAGTTCGTGTTCAATARAAGAATCCGAAAAYTTCGGATGAACCTCGGGTGAATTTMCTTGAKCGAGGAGAGAACTCGAAGAAAAGGCCGCGTCCCGGCAACTCYAAGCCTAAAGCTCCTTCTTCTAAGAAGTTCGAAGGRAAATGCTACAATTGCAATTATCCTGGACACATGTCWAAGMATTGCCGCAAGCCAAAGCAAAAGAAGGCTAGGCCAAGTGCACACATTGCCGAGAGAGAGCTGACTAATGATGACCTCGTTGCGGTTATCACTGAAGAAGCTAACATGATCGAGAACCGTGGRCAATGGTTTATCGACACTGCTGCAARKGCCCATGTGTGTGCTGATCGGAGCTTGTTCTCCAAATACCTTCCTTGTGAGGGAAGGAAGTTGAACATGGGAAATCAAGCTTCTTCGGAAGTTGCTGGTACTAGTACGGTTGTCCTCAAAATGACTTCCAGCAAGGAGATCACTCTGAATGAGGTGCTGCACGTTCCGGACTTCCGGAAGAACTTAGTCTCTGGTTCATTACTAGTTAGTCGTGGCTTTAGACTTGTATTTGAGGCTAATAAGTTTGTAATGTCGAAGTTTGGAACACCTCTGGGTAAGGGTTACCTTACGGATGGTTTGTTCAAACTAAGTGTAATGGCTATACGCCCAAAACAAGTCATTAATAAAATTGCTTCTGATTCCTCTTACTTGACTGAGTGCTCTAGTTTATGGCATTGTAGATTAGGCCACGTTAATCTAAATGCAATAAAACATTTATCAAATCTCAATTTACTTAAGGTAAATGAATTTGTTAATAAAAGTAAGTGTGAAATTT